>JADRCD010184670.1:21997-34461 GCA_019843815.1 Montemys delectorum
TGTGTGTGTGTGTGTGTGTGTGTGTGTGTGTGTGTGTGTGTGTGTGTACTGCACTCATACTGTAGTGTGTGGGGCAGGTAGGAGGGTGGGAAGAAGCTGGAGCCCTGAACTGGATACTATGTGCTGTCCCAAGACTGTGCTATCAAACAGTGGCCTGAAGCCTGCTGGGCCCAGCAAAGTACTGGCTATGGGCTCTGGTGTGGCCGACCTTGCACTTCCCATCTCAAGTGTAAGCTGTCTGCATGAGCACCAAGGATCATGGGGTCACAGTTGTTCTTGTTGCTGAAGGAGGCTAAAGGAATCGCCAGTCCCCCTTTCAGTCTTGACTGGGCACTGGCGCCGCCTCCCTCTAGGGACTGAGCCTCATCACGCAAACATATAGCAGGATGGGCTGGCCTGGGACTCTGATGAAATGTCAGAACCAGCATGAAACCCACCCACCACATCCCCTGTCCAGGGCACACCACCCCTGCCCAAGTTAAGGGATCCTGAGTACGTGGCTCCTGGGATATGATCCATCCCTGGATATGGTGACAAACATATACCTAAGGCAGAACAAGCAAGATTTCAGGGTTATCCTTGACCACACAGAGGGTTGGAAACCAGCCTCAGCTGCATGAGACCTTGTCTCAAAAATAAGATTTATAGATCATGCAGTAGTGGCTTAACCCAGCACTCAGGAGGCAGAGGCAGATTTCTGAGTTCAAGGCCAGCCTGGTCTACAAAGGAAGTTTCAGGACAGCCAGGGCTACACAGACAAACCCTGTCTCAAAACAACAACAGAAGATTTACAAAAAAGCCCAGCCTGCCCTTCCTCATTGTGTCCCAGAGGCCTGGTCTGTCATGTGCTTCTGCCCACCCACAGGCTACCCTCAGCTGCGGGCCCCGCCCCGCCCCGCCCGCCCACCCACCATGGACCAGGACTATGAGCGAAGGCTCCTGCGACAGATCATCATCCAAAATGAGAACACGGTGCCATGTGTGAGTGTGAAGGGCCATCCTGTTAAGTCCCCCAGAACATCACCTGTAGATCCTGGCCCTGTCCACAGGGCCCTGTGCATGGGCTGGGGGGACTTGCATTGCCACTTAAAAGTCACCCCCACTAAATCCCAAACCCCTCCTAGGTCTCAGAGATGCGGAGAACCCTGACACCAGCCAACTCCCCAGTGTCCTCGCCCAGCAAGCATGGTGACCGCTTCATCCCCTCAAGGGCCGGGGCCAACTGGAGTGTGAACTTCCACAGGATCAATGTGAGTACCGAGCAGGGCTCGGGTCTGTTGCCCTGAGGAGGGCACAGCCTCATGTTGTGATGGCCTCTCACATAGGAAAATGAGAAGTCCCCCAGCCAGAACCGCAAAGCCAAGGATGCCACCTCCGACAATGGCAAAGGTGAGGGGTCGGCCCCACCTCTCCACACACTCCCCTGGCAGCTAGTCTGGCCTCCCCCATGCCTTGCCTCTGCAGATCCCACTCACCGAGGTTCACCCATACACAGACATGCCCACTCCACCCTTGCAGATGGCCTGGCTTACTCTGCACTGCTGAAGAATGAGCTGCTGGGCGCTGGCATCGAGAAGGTGCAGGACCCACAGACAGAGGATCGGCGGCTGCAGCCATCCACACCAGAGCACAAGGGTCTCTTTACGGTGAGCTAGGCGGCAGCTAGTGGCCCGCAAGACTCGGGCACTGTGGGACCTGTTCTATCCCTTCTCTGGCTTCTACCGGGTCTGTGGGGTCAGCTTTGGGATGCTCATGATTCCCCAAGTCATGAGGCCACAGAAGCCACTCAACCTAGTGCCCTGCCCCCAGTATTCCCTCAGCAGCAAGCGCTCAAGTCCAGATGATGGCAATGATGTGTCCCCGTACTCTTTGTCCCCTGTTAGCAACAAAAGGTAAGCCAGGGCTGCGTCCCCAAGTGCCCTCAGACTGGTGGTAAGGGTACGGGGGTCTAGGGCAGCAGCAAGCAGTGGCCTGCTGTCATCACAGTCAGAAGCTGCTGCGGTCACCACGGAAGCCCACTCGGAAGATCTCCAAGATTCCCTTCAAGGTGCTGGACGCACCAGAGCTTCAGGACGACTTCTACCTCAACCTGGTGGACTGGTCCTCCCTCAACGTGCTCAGTGTGGGGCTGGGCACCTGCGTGTACCTGTGGAGTGCATGCACCAGCCAGGTGAGCACTCCATGGGGGCTCTGACTGACCACAGCCAGTGCAACACAGAGCTTTTCAGGGTTATACCCAGAAGGGAGGGGTACAGGGGGCTAAGGAGGACATGGACCATCTGCCCCTCACTCTAACCTCCTGCCAACAGGTGACCCGGCTCTGTGACCTCTCTGTAGAAGGGGACTCAGTGACTTCTGTGGGCTGGTCCGAGCGGGTAAGTGCAGAGGGCTTGGCCCTCCTGTTCCCCACAGGAGGAGGAAGGCAGAGCCCAAATGACTAAGTATGGCCGCCTACTTTGTCTACTGCTGCTCAGTGCACACCTTCTAGCCTTGCCTCAGCCGTCTTTTGGAGACTGCTGTTCCTGCAGCTTGGCTGCGGGATGGACGCATGCCCATCTGGAGCAGTGGTGGCCAGGTGGTGGCCCAGGGGACTCCACTGCTGGGAAACACTGGGACCGGTTTAAGCAAAGCAGCCTATGACCAGCATTCCAGAGGCAGAGGTTGGGGATTGATTGCCCTTAGTTTGATGTCAGTCTGGACAATGTTTTGAGTGTGTGGCTAGCCGGGAATACGGAGTGAACCCTTGTTTTAAAAAGCAAAACAACAGGCAGTGGTAGCACACGCCTTTAATCCCAGCACGTGGGAGGCAGAGGCAGGTGGATTTCTGAGTTTGAGGCCAGCCTGGTCTACAAAGTGAGTTCCAGGACAGCCACGGCTACACAGAGAAACCCTGTCTCAAAAAAACCTTTAAAAAAAAAAGCAAAACAACAAAATGAGCTTATGAGCTTATAGTTACAGAGATAGCCCTGAGTCTCTGTGGAGGATGAGATGGGTGAGCCTCTCGTGCCACGCCCACCTGACAGCCGCCTCGCTGCACTGTCGCTTTAGGGGAACCTCGTTGCAGTAGGCACACACAAGGGCTTCGTGCAGATTTGGGACGCCGCCGCCGGGAAGAAGCTGTCCACGTTGGAGGGCCATACTGCGCGTGTGGGTGAGGACCTTGTGTGCCCAGCCGCGTCCGCGTCCATGGGCCATGGCCTTGGACCATGCCAGGGCTAACCTGCTGCCACCCTGTAGGGGCGCTGGCCTGGAATGCTGACCAGTTGTCATCTGGTAGCCGTGACCGCATGATCCTACAACGGGATATTCGCACACCACCCCTGCAGTCAGAGCGGCGGCTACAGGGTCACCGGCAGGAAGTGTGTGGCCTAAAGTGGTCCACAGACCACCAGCTACTTGCCTCGGGAGGCAATGACAACAAGGTATGGCTGCATCACCCCATGTGCCCCCCCAGGAGGCCAGCCACCTGTCCCTGTGGGTCACCTAAGCTGGGTGACCCACAGAACCTGGGACAAGGATGTGTGACTTTATGTCCTCAAGGGAAGGGGTGGTTTTAGAGGGTACACACAGGCCTAGGTATTAGAAACTTATATCCTTGGGGTCATCTTAAGGACCTTATCCCTAGAGCTGGCCTGGAGGGTATGCACATGTCCCTGGTTTGTGCCTGCCTTGGGTCCCTGGTCCCTGGTCCCTGGGTGGGGCTCTGTCACAGCCCTGGCTTGCCCTGCAGCTGCTCGTGTGGAACCACTCAAGTCTAAGCCCTGTGCAGCAGTACACGGAGCACCTGGCAGCTGTGAAGGCTATTGCCTGGTCCCCACACCAGCATGGACTGCTGGCATCCGGTGGTGGCACGGCTGACCGCTGCATCCGGTTCTGGAACACTCTGACAGGCCAGCCACTGCAGTGCATTGACACAGGCTCACAAGTGTGCAACCTGGCCTGGTCCAAGCACGCCAATGAGCTGGTAAGTGCACAGTGGGCATGGGGAGGATGAAGAAACAGCCCATCCCAGAGCAGCACTGAGCCCCTGGGAGTCTGTCTGCCACCTGTGTGAGCTGTATGATGCCAGCCAGGCTGGAGAAATAGGCAGTGCAGGCCACATGCAGCATGCGTCCTGGCCAGTCCCACCTCTGAGGCACCAGGGGCCTCAGACTCCCAGGATGTAATTGAGGGAAGCCCACGGGGAACCCCCAGGCCAACCCCCAGGCCCTCTGCAACCCTGACACCTAGCCCCTCCACTAGGTGAGCACACATGGCTACTCACAGAACCAGATCCTCGTGTGGAAGTACCCATCCCTTACACAGGTGGCCAAGCTCACAGGCCACTCATATCGTGTCCTCTACCTGGTGAGTGTTGGCCACTGTCACTGTCAGCATCCTGGGGCTCCATGTGCAGGCCTGCCTATGTCTTGCTGGGAGGTCAAGGGGCACCACCCCAGTCGTCTTGCTGTCTGCTCCTAGTCTTAATAGCAAAGCCACCAGTGGGAAGTGGGGAAGTCCTGTCTACCAGACCTCACGCCACAGGGTGCAGGGCCTCCATACAACACAAGTTTCAGTGTCCCTTGGCTGCTGGTACACTGGGCTGTGTCCTGCCAAGTGTGGGAACAGAGGGATCAGGGCAAGCACCACAGAAGCCTGTGTGCCCTAGCCCAGGGTCCATGTCCCCTGGCACCTGCCAGCTTCTGTCTGGGCCCCAGAAGCTGTCTGTTGCAGCTGGAAATAGCCAAGGCCCTTCTGTCCCTTTTGTAGGCCATGTCTCCTGATGGAGAGGCCATTGTCACCGGAGCTGGAGATGAGACCCTGCGGTTCTGGAACGTCTTCAGCAAAACACGCTCTACAAAGGTAACATGTCTGGGTGGTGTCCAGGCTTGCCCACCTGCTGTTGTGCCCCTGGGTTCTCACAGTACCCTGGCACACAGTCACTTTCGTCCCCTGTTCCCAGGAATCTGTGTCTGTGCTCAACCTCTTCACTCGGATCCGATAGACCCCGCAGGCGGGATGTGAAGCCCCACAGGCAGAGATGGAGTAGCCAGCATGCATGGACCCTGCTGTGCCTGCCTTCCCCCGAGGCATCTGGCAGGCAGGAGCCAGAGACCCCAGAGTCTCATTAAATGCCTCATTGTGAGCTGTGGATCCAGTGTCTGGGGACACGGGGACACGGCGGGGACACGGGGACCCTCAGCCAGATGGACACTTGCCACCTATTACCACTGCCCAAGCCATATTGGACACAGCTGAACAGGAGGCTGAGATCCCGTCAAACCCCAAACCCAGTGTTACCTTGGGACCTGGGGACCAGAGCCGTTGTGCTCCTCCCTGCTGCCACCCCAGCATCACCCAAGCCAGAACATCCTGGGAGGCGCTGGCAGGGACCTGTGCCTCTTGCCCTGTGGTGACTCTTAATTGCATTGCCACCCCGTGTCTGTGTGTGCGCCTTCTGTAACCCCTTCTGTGGGTGTCAGCTCGCCCTGTCCCTAGCCAGCTGCCTTGTCTGCCTTGTCTGCCTCTTCCTGGCCTCCTCTAAGCTTCCTGGGCCTCCCTGTCTTCAGACCCCATTTCTACTGCCCCTCCTCGCCTGGGGATCCCCAGTGTGGTGGCAGTGGCCTATGGTGTGTGCACGTGTGTATATATGTATTTGTGACACCTTGGGGTCTGTCTCCTGTGTTTTGTTGACTTGTCCCAAGAATGCTGATGGCTGGAGAAGCCACTGGGACACAGGTCACTATGGAGTTGGCTGCCTGCAGGCCTGGGGGAGTCAGTGCCTCCTGCTGGATTCTTAATTGAAGCCCCAGCTAGTGGATTCTGCATTTACCAGTTCAAGGTCCAGGGCCACCCGATACTGTTCACAACCTATATCCCAAAACAAAATGCCCAAGTGGGAACCTCAAGATGTGCACAGGTGCCACATGCCCTTGTGACCTCTGGCTGGGCGCACACTGTACATGCAGGGGAATGTACAGGGGATATAGATGCAGCCTGCCTTCTGATTCCTGGTGTGTGATTCAGAAAGCACCTGCCCTGGACAGAGCAGCCAGCTATGACTGTCAGGGCCATGAAGGGTGAGGGCTTTCATGTGGGTCAGGTTTGGACTGGACACAGTTGAGCTACACCCAGGTGAGTTAGAGGGGAGGGAGGGGGGTCAGGAACCAAAGCCTACAGAGCCAGAACTGCAGACAGGGAGGGGCTGTGGCTCAGGCTCCCACCCCATAGCAGTGTCCTGGGTAAGCTGGCCCGGACACTGACCTTGCTAGGGAATCCCAGAAACCTGACTGGAGCAGAACAAGCTTGGCATATTGGTGACTGGAAAGGGGGAAGTGGGTTGGTATCTGCTGAGGAAACAGGAACCCAAGTGGAGTACTGCCTGTACAGGCTGCAAAAGGTTGACTAGGCTTTGAGGTTGGTTGTGTTGCTGTTTATTGTCATGAGATACACAGGATGCACTAACAGAACGAGCAGGGCTCTGCATCAATGATTCCAGAGCATTCTCACCAACCAAAGACCCTGGGTATCCCCTTCCTTCCTGTCATGGAGCCCATACTTTGTGGTCCTTGTCTCTGGGTCCCTTTACTGAGCACTGTGGCCACCCATGAGCCCTTCCTTGGATGTGTCTTGAGGACGCTGGTGGGGGTGGTGACCCAGGCTCCAGGAGAGCATGACCTCCTGCTGTGGGGCAGGGAGAAGGGAGGGAATACTCCCTTCTCAGCCCCACACCGGTTAGTAAGCTGAGGTCATGGGCTGGCTGCCCACTTCCCTGTTGCTGGGATACCTTTGTCCCTGTCAACAGTGGCCCCAGGGCCTTGGTGACTAGAGCCTCTGGGAAGGCAGGGCCAGACATGGAAAACCAGAGGCGGGAGGCTAATCGGCCTTCTGTTCCCTCAGGCACCCTTGAACTCTACTTCCCCGACCATCTATACCGGTGGGTTCCTGCATTTGGTGCCTCTCTTCACCCAGACCCCAGCCAGATCCCCTACCCTGCAGCCCAGGTGGCTGGGGTGCAGGTGTGCAAGGGGTTGAGTCGGGCATTCACACATCTCACTCTCGAGCAGAGATGTCTATTGATTCTCCTGTCAAGGTGTGCTGCAGTGGCAGCCATGTGCCAGAATGCCCTTCATTTTTAGATTCTTCTGGGTATCCTGAGCTATTCATAAGCCCATAGAGGTCCTCCTGCTTTAGCATGCTAAGTGTTGCCACGCACGCCCAGCAGAAAAATGCCATTTCATAGGCTTGCTCATACTTTGGCCTTTCTTTGCAAGTGCCACTACAGCCTGCATGGCCTCCCGTGCATACTTTACTCAGGAGCACCATCTGTGGAGAGTTACAGGCTAGGTACACCCTTGATCCCTTCCTTCCCGGAACAGCCATAAGTGGCTCAAGGCTGAGGCCAAGTCAACACTGACAGCTGCCTCAAACAGGGCCATTCTCAGCTACATGAGTAAGACTGCAAGTGGGGAAGTGCACAGAGGAGACATTGGGCAGAAGGGAGGGGGGGACTCTCACCCAGTAGCACCTCAGCAAAGGGGTCAGATACTCCCTTGAGACAGGGAAACTGTGGCTGGGACCAGCACAACATCCCGGCTCAGTCCCCACCCTCCCTCAGCAATGACTACCTGTCCCTGGAGGGGCCCCGTTGGGCGCCGGCCATCAAGCAAGCCGTGCGCTGGAAATTCACTCCCATGGGACGGGACGCAGCCGGCCAGGTTTGGTTCACCGGCCTAACCAACTCGAATCCATGCGATGCCTGGTACATGCTGCCCCGCGCACTCGACACTCCGTACCGCGAGGCCCACACGCGGTGGAACGGCTGCTTCCAGAGTCGCCAGCGTGGGCTGCCGCCCGGTGAGTATCCCACCCCGGGTCGTGCACAACCGTGGGTCTCACGCTGACACCCTCCCTTCCGCACCTTCCCGCAGCCTACACACAGCACTTGCGGGAGATGGCCTTCTGGGACCCCGCGATACCCGCGCAGTACCTCAACCCGGACCCGCGCTGGGGGTGCGTGCAGTGGAGGGACAGGCAAATCCGCGGCAAGGAGTTTGGTGAGCTGAGGGGATGGGGACAGGAGGGGGCCCGGGGGTACTGCTGCACGTGGGCCACTCCACTCTCGGAGGCAGAGATGGGGATCGCTTAGTTCCGAAGGCAAAAAAGGAAAGAAAAAGAGAGGACTAGGCTGGTAGTGGGTAGAGGTGCGGGAGCGCAGGATGGGCGTGGCCTGGTGGACTCCGCCAGCACAAGGATTCGGGGGCGCCCGGTCCAGTCCGCAGCCGCAGAGCTCAGCTTGTCTGAGCTTGTCTGGTCCTGTCCGCAGTGGTCACCAGGAACCAGTTCGGGGCACAGCTGCCCCGGCGGTCGGACTATGTACCGCACCTGTCGCCGCCACAGCGGCCGCGCTTCACCGCGCAGGACTTCAGACAGCGGGGCCTGGAGAGGCCTTGCCCGGCCACCGGCCAGCCGCCCCCGGCTTTCACGCCCGCGCTCTGATAAAGCTGTGCTACCAACCCGTGTATCCATGTCCCCGTGAGCGGGGCACAGTCTCCCACGCGCGGCCTGGGCATGTGTCCGCTACAGCCTCCTGGTGGGCGGTGCTTCCATGTCAAAAGTAGGGCGAAGACAGCCACCTGCACGCCGTACCCTCTGACCCCGAGCAGGTTGGGGGTTCGGGGGTCAGGTGTCTGCCTGGTCCTTCATCACGTCGCCTTGAGGAGCCAGAGGTTACGGCCGGTCTCCAGGGTCCCCTGAAATGAGTGGGGTGGCGTTGGGAAGGGTGGGTCCCAGGTCGCACCCCACCCCCACCCAAGTCCCAGTGATGAAGACCCACGGGTGCGAATGCGGATGGGCCAGATGAGGAGGCTGCAGAGAGCCAGAGCAGCGGCCACACCCACGCCGCCTGTCACTGCTGTCATCACCCAGTGGTAGAAGCCAACGCAGGCCCCGCAGCACAGCTCAGAGCTAGAGAACAGAGGGAGTCTGAGGGACACAGGAGGGAAGGGTCCAGCTGCCGGTCCCTGGGGATTGCTGCAGTGTCCCCTGAAACAGCCTACGTGGCTGCCACCTCAAGTTCCAGGGGACCCTAGACACATGTGCATGCACTTGCTCACAGTCCCCTGAAGCCCACAGCCCTGCCCATGGTCTCTTGGCTCCTGCATGGACTCCCCAGTCCTACCCCAGGGCCTATACTCGGTCCCTGCAGTGGTACAGAGGCTCCCGCACAGGGGCCAGGTTCTCAGGGAGCCTCCCAGCTTCCTATCTGACCCCTAGACCCCACACTCAACCCCACTTCTGCATTAGCAGTTACGGACAGGGCTGCCATTGTCCTGGGCCAGCACGGGTGGCTCAGGAACCCACACTATGAGGTTCTGAGTGGCTCTGTGTGCCCTGCGGACTGTGCCCTCAGTGCCCAGCTCAAAAGAAACTCAGTGTTTGCTGAATATAAACAGACTGCCCAAAGTAAGAAACATGTGCTCGCCGAGTGTGAGGAACACAGACTCACGGACAGGGATGCAGACTCTGCACTGCCATGACTGCCAGCCCATTGGCCACCTTATCCGAAAAGCTCATAGCACCATACACGAAGGCTCCACTGTGCTGGGGGGGACGACACACAGGGGGTTAGTGCCCAGGCCCAGGGTCCAAACCACACCCCGCAGGCTCTCCCACCAGCCCTACCGTGTGTGGGCCAATGAGGTCAGCTGTCATGGCTAGGGAGGTGACAAGGATGGTGGCACAGCCTGCACCCAACAGCACTGCAGCCCCATATACAGCCACACCCAGATTATCTGCCAGGGCCACCCAAGCTGCGAAGGCTAGGATCACCAGCAGCCCGGTGAAGTAGGTCATCTAGGGAGGAAGGAGACAAAGCCTGAGTCAGGCCCACATTGCTGGGCACCCTGAGCCAGGCACTCGCCCTCTCTGGTCCTCAGCCCAGTAAAAGGCTCCATTAAAACTTGTCCTATTCCACACCCAAGACAGGAATTACTGGTCTTTGCCCAGAGCAGACATTACTAATCTTTTGTTCCACAGCCAGGTCAGACATTACTAATCGATTTTCCATTCTGCATCAGGGGTAAGTAGGCAAGTCCAAACACTCCAGCCCACCAGGCAGCTGGAAGGAACAGAACCCTGGGAACAGGGGGACCAAGAAGCCTGCATTCAGCTTCAGGCTGTAGTATGCCTTGGGTGTGGGGTCCCCACCCCTGCCCGCCTCCCCAGCAGCAGCTGTCACTCACATTCCTCCCTATGCGCCTGTTGACTGGCTTCATGAGGAAGGAGGAGAAGAAGCCACTCAAGTACATGACCAGGGGGATGGTGGCAATGAACTTCTGCAGAGGGAGAGGCAATGGTGGTCCAGAAGGGTATCTCAGCAGGGGACCCATCTCCCCATTATCTCCACACACACCCACAACTCACCTTGGGCAAGCTGAGAGAATAGGTCAGGTACATGGCAATGTAGGTCTGAGACAGGTTCACAATGAGCCTTGTGGTCATGTACAGCATGCCTACCTGTGGGCAGATCAGCAGGGGAACAAGCCAGGGCTCAGTGGGAGGGAGACCTAGTGCCCTCCCTCCCACCAGTCAGGGATTCAGAAACAAGCTGAGGACTTCCATAGTATTAACTGGGGCTGGGGCATGGGGAAGGGAGGGGGTGATGTGTGATTGGTAATGTCTGCCCTGGCTGAGGAATGGAAAGTTGATTGGTAATGTCTGTCCCAGTTGGGAAGTGGAGATGAGGATTTATGCCTGCATGGGAAATGGAAGGCTGTTGGTGATGTCTGCCTTGGGTGGGGGGTGGGAAGTCGGTAATGTCTGACCTGAGAGGTCAGTGGAGGGGTGATTAGTGAGGTCTGTCCTTGGAGTGAAATGGAAATCAGCGACATCCACGCTGAGCATGGAACAGACCATGGAATAATAACGCATAGCCCAGTGGAGATTAATATCTGCTCTGCATGTAAAATAGAAGGTGGATTAGTAATGTCTACTCGGGGTGTGACGCTAAGATCCACTGGTGATGTCTGTCCTAGGTGGTTCTGATGTCTTCGGTCCCCGCAGCCCCACAACGCACCTGATAGAAAGCTGGCTCTCGAAGCCAGTGTTTCCACAGCAGCAGAGGCTGGGCCGCAGGGGCCACCAGGGGGCTGTGCTCATCGGGTTCGGTCCTCCGGTGCTGGGTCCAGCGACCCTCCTTGGTTCCCAAGTGGAAGAGCAGAGAGAAGATGGCTCCCACACCCACCACCAGCAGGGCCAGGTTCTGGGGAGGAGAGCAGGGGTCAGCAGTGGCTCTCCCAGGCTCAAGGGCTCTGGGACTAGCGTGCAGCCCAGACTTACCCGGAACACAGGCACATCCTGGACTCCCAGCTGGTCACCCACACTGATGTCCTGCTCCCCGTGTGCAGAGCCCTGCACGTGCAGCAGCAACCAGGCCGCGCCATATACGGTGATGTTAGCAACCACAGTGAACGCATACCTATGGGTGAGGGCCGGGCCTTAGCACACAGAGTCCACGGACTGCATGGACACACAGCAAGTGCTCAACAAATACTGTCTTGCTTTTTGTTTTTGTTTTTTCAAGACAGGGTTGTTTTTTTTTTTTTTTTTTTTTGTTTTTTTTTTGACAGAGTTTCTCTGTGTAGCCCTGGCTGTCCTGGAACTCACTCTGTAGACCAGGCTGGCCTCGAACTCAGAAATCCACCTGCCTCTGCCTCCCAAGTGCTGGGATTAAAGGCGTGCGCCACCACCGCCCGGCAATAAATACTGTCCGTCAACACACCAGAACACCATCCCCTAAAGTTTCAAGCTGGGCCAGCGGTGGTGGCGCACGCCTTTAATCTCAGCACTTGGGAGGCAGAGGCAGGTGGATTTCTGAGTTCGAGGCCAGCCTGGTTACAGAGTGAGTTCCAGGACAGCCAGGACTACACAGAGAAACCCTGTCTCGGAAAAAAAAAAAGTTTGAAGCTGGTAGCTGTAGTAGCCAGGCGCTCAGCCCACCCTGAGAGACCAACTACACATCCACTAGAGAACAGAGGGGTCATGTGACAACTTGGTCAGCTGGAGTTCCTTTGAAGGGAGGCTGTCCCTGGAGGGCCCGGCATAATCAGGTCATCTTAGGAAGCTGGCTTTAGGGTACACCGGGATCATGGACCACTCTTCCAGCCTCAGAGAAGCCTGAAATGCTATTCTAGGCCAGGCACAGTGGTACACACGTGTTGTCCTAGATGCTCTGCAGGCTGAGGCTAGAGGCCAGCCTGGGCAAATTATTCAAAATATTTAAAAAAAATGAGCTGGTTGATGGTGGTATACACCTTTAATCCCAACACTCAGGAGGCAGAGACAGGCCAACCCTAGTGTACAGAGTGAGTTCCAGGAGTGCTACACAGAGAAACCATGTCCCCAAAACAAAACAAAACCCAAAAAAAAAAACCAAAAAAAACCAACAGCAAGAATTAAAAAAAAAAAAAAAAAAAAAAAAAAAA
>JADRCD010184673.1:0-28891 GCA_019843815.1 Montemys delectorum
TGTGTGTGTGTGTGTGTGTGTGTGTGTGTGTGTGTGTGTGTGCTCGCACTTGCGCTTGCACGCGCATGGGTATGCATACTATGACTTATTTGTGGAGGTCAGAGCACAACTTTGCGGAGCTGGTTTTCTCTTTCCACCTTTATGTGGAATCCAGGATCAAACGAAGTTCAGCAGGTTTGTGGGAGAGTGAGTTTACTGGCTGTGTCTCCTTGCCAGTCTCTAACTTTCCTATTCTTGTAATTACATAGCTGCTATAAATTGAATCTGATGTGTCCCTTCTACATTTAGAGGCAGTGAAACATTTAGGAGATGGGACCTAGTGGAGAAAGTTAGATTATTAGAGGTCTGCTTTAGAAGGAGGCTGGAGAGATGGCTCAGTGGTTAAGAGCACTGATTGCTCTTCCAAAGGTCCTGAGTTCAAATCCCAGCAACCACATGGTGGCTCACAACCATCCATAATGAGATTGGATGCCCTCTTCTGGGGTATCTGAAGATAGCTACAGTGTACTTCCATATAATAAATAAATACATCTTAAAAAAAAAAAAAAAGAAGGAGGTATCGAGACCTAGGCTTCTTTCCCTCTCTTATTTCACATTTGCCACGAGCCTGTCAGTCTTCTCTCATTAGACATATGAGTCTGAGTTTGGAGGCCACCTACTGGGGTTTTCCAGGATCTCAAGTCACAGGGCCAAGAACTGGATGAGGGACACATGATTCGAAATAGAAAGTTGCTTTTTAAACCATTTACTATTTATTTATCCAGTGTGTGTATGCCCATTTGTGTGTGTATGTGCGTGCGTGCGTGCATGTGTGCGTGTGTGTGTATGTGTGTGTGTGTGTGTGTGTGTGTGTGTGTGTGTGTTCTCACATGCATGAGGAAGGAGGTCAGAAGGCATCTTGCAGGAGTCAGTTCTTTCCCATCACATGCATCTTGGGGAGGAAACTCAGGTTCTTAGGCTTGCTGGCCAGTGCCTTGACCTGCTGAGCCATCTCTGGCCCTAAGAGGCAGTTTATTAAGAAAGGGAAAGTATTACTGAGAATGGGTGTACTAGAGAAAAGGGTGCACTCAAAGGGCATCAACTGTAAGACTCAGGACCTTTCACAGATCAGATACATAGTACCGGCCCCTCTTAGGCTTATATATTGTGACTTCTCTCTAGTGTGCTGTTTGCTGGTATACCCTGGTGGGAAGGCTTCCAGTTGCCAACTGGAGTCTTTCATGGTTAATCTTGTTTCTCCAAGTCTCCAGTCCCAGTTCTCAAGTCACAACCACCCCCCCGCCAATCCCCCGCCCCTGAGACCTGCCATCTCAGAACATTTGTGGGGAAGCAAAAGGACCATGACCAATCAATCTTCTGTAGTGATGTCCATGCTGATGCTGTGGTCCCTGGGTCTGAGGAGCTAAAAGACTTTCCCTTCTGTATCTATTGGTTGGAGAAAAAGCTTTGGATTTTCTGTAGTATGTGCTGGCTGGATGAATACCTGTATCATGTGAAATTTACTTTGAAATTGCCATGTAGCCTAGAAAACAAATATGAAACTTCTAAAAATTCTTTGACAGTTTTACACATGTATACAGAGGATAGTAGTCATCTTTAGTCCCCATCACTCTCCCTCATCCCTCTTACTCTCTTGCTTAAATTCTTCTTCTGTGCAAGCCTCCTCCTACTTCTGTGTCTCTTGGGTGAGTGGCTCACTGAGTTTCATTAGGATTGCTTACATAAGTAGAGGTTATATTCTAAGTCAACCAAATCAGTAGATACATCATCAAAGAAAGAGATACACTTCCCTAGCAACTGTTATCTGGCAACAGTCTCGTAGGGAGGGATGAAGCCTCATGAATCATCCCCCCCCTTTTTTTATGACAAGGTGTCTGACATGCTCAGTCTTGTTCAGGTGACCATAGCTGTATATAATTTCATAGTGCAACAGCTGTGCCATGTTCAAAGACTTGCTTGTGTGGCACACTTCCCCATCTTCCAACTCTTACAGTTTTTTGTGTCCCCTCTTTCACAATGTTCCCTGAGCTTGGAGGGACTGATACAGATACCTCATTTAGGTCAAGCATCCCACCATCACTCAATGTTGGCATTTTGACCAATTATAGGTCTCTCTGTATTAACCACCAGTAGCTGCAACAGTGTCTCCGACAAAGGCTAAGAGCAGCATTAATCTATTGTACTGGCTGGTTTTGTGTGTCAACTTGACACAGGCTGGAGTTATCACAGAGAAGGGAGTTTCAGTTGGGGAAGTGCCTCCATGAGATCCAGCTGTGGGGCATTTTCTCAGTTAGTGATCAAGGGGAGTAGGACCCCTTGTGGGTGGGGCCATCCCTGGGCTGGAAGTCTTGGGTTCTATAAGAGAGCAGGCTGAGCAGGCCAGGGGAGGCAAGCCAGTAAGGAACATCCCTCCATGGCCTCTGCATCAGCTCCTGCTTCCTGACCTGCTTGAGTTCCAGTCCTGACTTCCTTGGTAATAAACAGCAATGTGGAAGTAAGCTGAATAAACTCTTTCCTCCCCAACTTGCTTCTTGGTCATGATGTTTGTGCAGGAATAGAAACCCAGGCTAAGACATCTATGGGCTTAAATGTGAGTTTTAGAAGGGGGCTTGTGACTGGCAAGATTGCTCGGTGAGTAAAGATATTTACTTACACTGCCAAGGCTGATGGCTTGAGACCCTGGGACTCTCATGGTAGAAGGAGAGAACTATCTCGCACAAGTTATACACACACACAGACCACACACACACAGTATAATAAAAATATTATAGAAGACAGTAGAACTATAGGGGTCAAATCAGGGATAGAATTTTGGCTGAAGGTGACTGGGGAGAAACAGTAAATGTATCAGATAACTGGAATCACCCTTCTTTCAGAAGGCTGAGCCACGGGGCCCCTGCAAACCAAGCAGTGTTATGATTTTGGGATGATGAATAAGGAGAGAATAAAGAGAAAGAGAAAATGAAAAAATGTTCTAGTTAGCTTTCTGTTAGTGTGAAGAAACACTAACCAAATGCAATTTGGAGGAATAAAATCTGACCGGATACAATGATAATCAATTATCTTTTAAATATCACTTCTATGTTTATGTGTGTGTGTTTATGGGTGGAAGGGTATGTGCACAGTGGACAGAGGCATCAGATCCCCTTGGGGCTGGAGTTACCCAATGTTGGGTGCTGGGACCCAAACTCCAGTTCTCTGCAAGAGCATGTACTCTTACCTGCTGAGTTGTCTTTCCAGCTCAAATACCATCTTGACTAAGACTGCTTAACTACATACATTTTTTATTTTGAAATTTTGTAAAGTACAAACTAAAAAGAATTTGGGCTAACTTCACAGTTTTAATGTATATGACAATTTACTTATAAGATAGTTTGATACCAAGTTTTTGTTTAGACATTTCTAAACAAAAAGCACATAGAGACAGCATACATACACAGTTTTAAGAAACCATTCTTTGTGATCTCATATACTACAATGAGTTTAGATCATATCCACCCTCGTGCTCCCTACCAGATATCCTCTTGGAAACTTCGTCAACCGAGAACGTACCTCTCAACGTCCCTGCTCCTCCACCTCCCCACCCCCCAGTCCTCTATAGCCCATTGAGTCCAAATAGAGCTGCCCTTTGTTTGTGGGTGTTCATGGGCCGCTGACCATGGGCCACACCACTGAAGAAAGTGGACTCTCAATCCCCCAAGCAGCACCCCTCTGGCAGTAGCTCTATATTATGGGTGGGACCTCAGGAGCCCCTCCCTCTTCACGCTGGACCATTGACTGGGCTTGATCTTATTTAGATCTGTGCTGGCAACCATATGTGCTGAATCCAGGAGTGCCATAGCCTGTTAAGGCTAAAAGACTTATAAATAGAATTTAAAAATATACCAAGAATCTCGTAACATTTACTATCATTTTTTCAGTTTTAAAGATAGACCATTTACTGATATTTTATAGCACTAAGAGATCCTTAATCTAAAAGCTAGAGTTCTAAAGATATGGCTTGATTTTTAAGGCATAGAGCTGAACCTGATTATTGTCCAAGCAGAGTGAGCAGACAGCAACAGGTTGGCTTCATTTAAATTGGTTTTTAAAGACTTATTTTAGTTTTAATTGTGTGTGTGTGTGTGTGTGTGTGTGTGTGTGTGTGTGTGTGTGCGTGTGTGTGCGCGCGCACAGGTGTCTGTAGAGGTTAGAGGTATCAGATCCTCTGGAAGTGAAGTTACAGGTGGTTGTAAGCCACCCAACATGGGTCCCAGGAACTCATCTTGAGTCCTTGGAATGAGTAGTATGTGCTCTTAAAATCACTAATTTTTTTTTTTTTAAAAATAAGTTTAAATTGATAAAAACGTTGAAAAACCTGCTTGAAACAGGAAAATACATGTGTCCCACACATGTAAATAAGCACGTCTGTGTGCAGATGTGTGTGTGTGTGTGTGTGTGTGTGTGCATGTGTGGAGGCCAGGCAAGTGCCACCCTTGCCATCCCCATTGCTGTTACTGCGACTACACTGGAGGTCTCGGTGAGCTGGGCCTCCTCCCAAGCTTCCCCGCATTGCCTTAGTCACCTTGGGCAGCATGTAGAATCGTAATAATGAGATCTAATATGATAAGGTAGGTGTCGTGAGGCTTAAAGCACATGTGGTGGCAGTCCGAACTGCCTTATGTCTGCTCAGCCTTTCCCTACCTGCTGTAGGAACTGCAACTTCCTGTCTCTCTGCCTCTTACATTTGTCAGACAAGGTTGCTCTTGGGTCTACCCCTCTACCCTCCATCACCCTCCATAACCCTCCACAATCCCTAGCCCTCAGTCTTTGGCTATCCCCTCTGATCCTCTTCCCCTCTGGAGAGGCAGGCCTAACTAATGCAGGGGTCCCATCTGATGAGAAGGAAGGCCTCACTTATTTGGCCAGACCTGCCACTCCTCCTGCAGAAGGGATCTCCAACACCAGCGTGTGTAGATTCCCCTCATCCTCTTTCCTTCCCCTATTCATTTCTACCACAGTAGCCCATGCAGAGCCTGATCTGGCAGCCATCTTTAGCGCCTGTGGTGATGAGTTAAACATGACGCCTTTCCTCAGGCTGCTATTTGAGGTCCCTTCTGCAGCAGGAGCTCTTTCCCATTCCTCTGTGCAGCAGAGGCCTACTATAAATACTGATACTCTCCATCAGCCCGCTTACATCCAGTGCCTCTTGCCTCATTCCAGTTCCAATCTGCTTATTCTTTTGGCTTAGAAACCACTCCAAGGCCCTTATTGGAGAATCTTTTAAAATCTCATTTATTTTTAAATATCATCTATCTATCTATCTATCTATCTATCTATCTATCTATCTATCTATCTATCTATCTACCTATTGTGTGTATGTTTGTGCAGAGGGTGGCTTTCAGGAGTCAAATCTTTCCTTCCACCATGTGGGCCTAGGGATTGAATTCAGGCTTCATGACAATGCCTTTCCTGACCAACCACCTCTCTGTTCCCATAGTTCAGGTTTTTACTGAAAAGTAGAAGACCACCTTTCCCATGAATGTTCCTCAACTTGGGTCCTCCCTGGACTACATCCAGTACTCCCAGCTGTGTTAGCAGACAGCACCTGTGCAATGAATTCATCATCCCACCCTGCTGCTGAACTCAAGGATATGGATACCAGCCATCCTTCCAACAAGGCCATCATCTTCTACTCTCCTCTTGTTTCAAACGACAGCTACATTGGTTTTGGGAACCTACCACCCCATGGTCATATTGCCTTTACCATGTGTAGTAAGTTTTGGGGCCAACTGAAACTTGCAATCACACTTTTCATACTAGATCCATTCTTCAGCTCTCATCTAGGGTCCCTAATAAGCAGCTGAAGGACAGCTCTTTGTGAGGGACCCAGCAGCTTCAGCTACAGCCGTTGGCATGCCCAGTCTCCCAGTGTCAGCACCAGGTAGTCAGGACATATGGGCATGAAATCACCCTGGGTTTGCCTTTGGCACACCTGTCACTGCCCAGCCAGCATGTGGGAAGAGCCAGGTGCTTAGCACATTGCTACAGTCCCAGCTTCTCACTTTAGAATCGCTGCGAGAATGTCTAGCTCTGGCAATGTAGCTCATCGTTTTCCCTGTTCCACTCCCAGCACACTGGTGTTTATGAGATCCGCAGCTCCACTGAACAGAGGGGAATGGGTTTGGCAGACCCACTCAAAACCACAATCTGAGAGCATGCAATTTCATGGACGGACTGAAGGGGACAGAGACAGTGATGCCACTGTTGTTGTCCCTATTCTAAAACTTTGTAGTCTATTTAGACACATCAAGAATGCTATACAAAGAGTAAGGACAGTAGATGACCTGCCCTCTCCTGATAGGCTGCTCACCAGGCTGACTAGGTCCTGGTCAGTGTTCTCCATCCCTGAACCTGGCATGCTGCCCCTGCTTTATGCAGACACTCTCTCCCCCTCACTATAGCCTTAACTCTCCCTTCTCAAACAGGTATGTGCATAAAAACCTGGTTATTGCTGGGCAGTGGTGGCGCATGCATTTAATCCCAGCACTTGGGAGACAGAGGCAGGTGGATCTCTGAGTTCGAGGCCAGCCTAGTCTACATAGTGAGTTCCAGGACAGCCAGGGCTACATAGAGAAACCCTGTCTCGAAAAACCAAACCAAACCAAACCAAACCAAACCAAACCAAACCAAACCAAACCAAATCAAACCAAACCAAACCAAACAAAAAAACCAACCCAAACCAGGTTATTTCTAATCTGTCTCTGTTCCTGCTTTTTCTTCACTTTTTTTTTGGCTCAATTGGGGAAGAAGTAATCTTATCTTAATGACTATCTGCTGAGCCAAACTTGTCTCTGACTTGGAGACTATAATAGATTTTCTAGTAGATAGTATGCTAGTCTACAGTTTTCAGTCTTGGATCTAAGTTCCTGGACCTGAAACTTTTAATGGCTCTATTAAAATATAACTGACATATAATGAACTACCTAATACTTCAAACACACAATTTGATAAAAATTGCTACAAGCAGATTCTAAAGCTCTCTTATCTGAAAATGAGCATACAGGCCAGCTACTCACAACGCTTTCCTTGCACTCACTGACGTAGTCCCCTTTCTCCATTCCTATCCTCTCTCCACAGCCCAGGAGAATGCTGATTTTGCCACTATTGAGTGATATCATTTCTAGAAATGTAAATGAATTAACACAATTTTTACAAGACTTTTTTTTTTTTTTTTTTTTTTTTTTTTTTTTGCGTGTGGCTCTTTTCACCAGAAATAATCATTGTGACCCTAACTTGGATTAGTGGGTGTCAGTGATTTATTTTGCTAAGCAGTATTCTGAGTATGACATAATTTATTCATTCACACGGTAAAGGGATTTGTTATTATTTTCAGTTATTAAAAGTAAAACAGGTTTAAAAAATAATAAGAATATAGTAAAAGGGGAAGCATATAATGCAGGAGCAAAAATGACAAACGAAATCCCACAAACCAGGCAACTAACCAGTAACAATCATTAAGACACCATATTAGAGCATCTTCTGAAAGGTACACACACACACACACACACACACACACACTCACTCCTCATTCACCCCCACATAAACACACACTTACACACCCCCATACATACACTCACCCCCACATACACATACACAAACACTCATATCTCCCATACATACACACAAAACTCACCCCCCATACTCAAACACACCCCACACAGACACATACATTCATACCCTTATTACTCATACACACCATAGATATACACACATACACATACATTTACCCCTCCCCCACAGTCATATACACTTTACACATACATCCTCACTCCACACACAGTCACACACAGCCCACACATACACACACACCTATACTCATACCCCTCCCTCAACCCCCAACATGTGCACATCCTCACACATATGTGCACATACACATACATTCTCCACATGTACTCACATACTCACTTCACACACATTCACACACCATATATACACACATACTCACCTCACACACATTCATACACACTCACACCCCATACACAGCGACACGCAGCCCCCCCCCACACTCACACCCCAACTCACACCTGTCACAGGTACACCCCCAAAAGCGCTTCCCCCACATGTGCACACACACACATACACACATACATACTCCCCACATGTACATGCATACTCATACACCCCACAAAGTGCATAAGACAGTGGAATAGTAAAAGAGAACTTGAAGTCAGCTGAGCAATAATCCGTAAGCGGCACAGAGCTGGGCTGTGCCGCTCCTGGCCTGGGGATGGGAAGTGGAGACCTCATCCAAAAGGTAAACCAGATGGCTCTGCTGAGAATCTGGCAGTCCTGTCCACAGGACAAGTCCACAGTTCTTGCAAGCCTCAAATGTCTTTGGGGTTCATGTGACAGTGACTTTTTGGCAGGGGTCAGCAGAGAAGATGAGGCCTATGTGTGGGTGCCAGTTTGAGAGGAAACCTATTTGACTATCCCAAGGGCCTGATAACAAGGAACAAACCAACGAGGGAGTCTGTAGTCAACTTCTATGTCCCCAGAGTGGACAGATGGCTGCAAGAAGCAGGCATGGTTTGGGGGAAAGCTGGATGCGCAGACATGCTGAGAACTCAAGTAGCAAGTGGCTTAGGTGGGAAAGGGCTTGGGGGCCCCACCCTCTTTGTCAAGGAACAGATAAATGAGGATGGTAGCCGAGATCTAGGTGTTGAGTATCCTTCTCTATTCCTTCCAACCCTACTCCCTTGAGACAAGGGGGAACTGAACCTGGGACTGTATTTTGGCTAGGCTGATGGCCACCCCAGCAAGTCCCAGTAATTCCTTGGCTGCATATCCTCCTTTCCAGTGAAGGTGCAGGGCCATTCCTGGCCTTTTTTGTGGGTGTGGAGGATCTAAACTCAGGTCTTCATGCTTGTGTTCTAAGCCACTGTGTGGGCACTGGGAACTGAACCAAGGTCTTATGCAAGAGCAACAAGCGCTCTTAACTGCTGAGCCATCATTCCAGCCCCTGGATAACAGTTCTTAACTACTTACTGTCTCATGTGTCTGAGAACTGGATTTGCTCAACAGTTGTGCTATATTATTATTTTCTTGCTGATGGTAAATATTGTCATTCAAAATGTATTTATTTAGCCTCTGTGATTTATAGGCATGGCACAGTCAGAGAGGAAACATAGTACCTACTGAGGAAGAGTAGGGGCAAGTGTGTAGATCACAGTGCTGGGCAGTTCAGCTACGAATTGGAGGCTTTGACACTCCTATTACTTCAATAAACAGTTTACCAACTGGGTCAAAACCTATTTGGCTTGAGAGGCAGGAAGAGGACATTAATAACTTTTTATCACTTTGATATATATTTTCAAATTCGTCTTTCTGAGTTACATGTTTTATGACCATTACTAGTTTAAATAGTAGCTTGCCTTTTTCTTCTGGTCTCAGGGGGACATAACATAGCAATGCTTCATCTTTCAATTGGCAGAAGCTTGAACACTCTGACACATGAATTTTGGTGTGCCATGTATGGTTCTTGTTCCCAAGGTGTTTCATATATACGATCCTGCAATGTGCTGGGCTTCAGACAACATGCGCAAGTTTGCTAAAGCTCACCTTCCTCTTTGCCGGTTAAACACATACTCACTTAAGTACAGCTGTTTATTTTCCCTCTCCATTAGCTCCCTCACTTCTTCAGCAAATAAAAACATTCTATCTTCAGCTCCAGTGGCTTTCCTAGGTTCTGATTCACAGGTGGCACACAAGTACTAGTATTTTGTTGTGTTGACATCACATCAAATTCACTACAGTCTAGCAGCTTCTTCCAAATCAATTCTAAGCTTCCCAACTCGACACCTTGGGGACCATCCCATAATATCCTCTCCTTTCACTTTGCTTTCCTGCACACTTCGTGTATTATAAAGACCTGTACACATCTCCTGTCCCATTGACCCTTCCTCGTTCTCACCCTTGTCTAACCCTAACCCTTCCCTCTGACTCCTCCATTATCACCAGTTTAATTTTCCTCCAGCCCAGCACTGTATACACTCGACTTCCTGCTAAATGTCACTAACGGGCCCTTACTGACCACTTCACCACCACAGCCTGGAGCTCCGAGTTCCTCATAACACCACCTTTCATTGACCACCATGTATGCCATTGGTTACAGAGTTCTACACTTTTTCAGTTGCTACGGTTTTAGTATCAACTATTTCCATTGTTTAGATTCAGACACCCATACTATTGGCTTTATCTACTTGTGTCCGATTTTTCTTTCACAACTAAGGTGGCTCATTCAGGAAGAAAACTTTCCTGACAGTTTACACTGTGCCCAAGTCTTGTCTTAACTCCTAATATGCACATCACTAATGTGACAGTATGCACGTCCTTACGCTGCTTTCTATCTTTTTTTTTGCATGGGAAATGCTTTTTGAATTTTATGAGCACAGAGCCTTAGTTATAGCTTGCTATATTCCTATGGTAATTTTTTTTTCTTTTGAGACAGGATCTCATGTAGTCAAGCTGACTCATGTTGCAAAGACTGACAAACATACCTGGAGATCACTGGCCAGCCAGTGTAGTCAAACAGGTCAGCTCCAAGTTGAGTAAGAGACTCTGTCTCAAAAAATATGGTGGGGATGGATAGAGGAAGACACCAGCATCGACCTTTGACCTCTGCAGGTACACATAGGTAACAAGTACTTCTCTAGCTCTCTTTCTCTACCGGCTCCACCCCAAGCAAGTAAAGCAGTCCTAGCAATACTCAATATTTGTTTTCACTTATGTCGGAGTTGGTGTCTACAAAATGGCACAATTCAAAAGCAGGGTGTGAGGGAAGGAGGGAGATATTATTTTTGGCAAATGTGGGAACGGTTGGTTCAAGTTGCCTGATGGGACATGCAGTGTCTATTCTGGGATAGAGTTTTTTTTTTTTTTTTTTTTTGCGGGTAGGGGACAGGGTCTTGTTATGTATCTCAGGCTGACCCTCTCACTCTCCATCCTCTTGCCTCAGCCTTCCTGGAGGTGAGAAAGTCACCACGTGTGGCTATTGCTGCTCACAGGCTCAACCCAGAGGCTCTAGAAGCGGTTTCTCACTAGAAGCAACTTCCCAACTTTATTAGGCAAGTAGTCTTTGCTTAGCTCTAAGAAAGTAGTCTGGCTAGGTGGCTGCTGGAGGGCACTGGCTCAGGAAGACCTGCCACTCGGGATGAGGACTGGCCAAGGGCTCGCCACTGCGAAGCGCGCGGGAGCCGCCCCTCACAGGAATCCGTGGGCTAAGCAGCCGCTCAAGCTTTGGCCGCGGTCCCGGGAAAGAGGAGCAAGGGGCTTTCCACCTGCCCCTGACCTAACCCCGGCCGCCAGGCTTCTCGAATTCCAGGGCTCGCAGCCCGCCTCCCGAAACGTGGCAGTCCGGCTCTCCTGGTCCAGCCCCTCCACGATGACTCCGCCCATCACCCCGCCCCCTCGCCTTACGGGCTCGCCCCCGTGAGGACTGCCGGGGGCGCGCGTGATCCTCGGGCTCTGAGTGCGCAGGCGCGTTCGCTGCTTCTCTGCGGGCGCCAATTCCGGAGACGAGAGGCTGGTAAGAGCCTGGGGTTGCCGAGGTCTGGAGGCGTCGGGAGGTCCCGGCAGCCGGCTCGAGCGGGCGTCTCGGGGACTTGCTGGGAGGTCTCGCCCATCCCCGAGACCCCCGGCGTGCGGCCGTCCTGCAGAGGTGACGCGGCCTGGCCCGAGTGGCCCCGGCGACCCTGTTCCCGCCGTCCTGCGGGTCTGTCCCTCCCGAGGCGGATGTCCGGAGAGTACCTTAGCAGGAGAAAGAAACAGCCTGGGACTTGGCGACCTGGCCCCCTGTCGGGATGTGGCTGTTACCTGTGCGTGGCCTCCTGAGAAAGTTGCTGAATTGCTCTTGCAGGTGGCCCAGCAGTCACAGTTTAAATGGGAAATAGCCGGTATGGTGGCACTTGGAGGCAGAGGCAGGCGGATCTCGGGTTTCCAGGCCAGCCTGTTCTACATTAGAGTTCTAGGTTAGCCAAGAGCAACACGGTGAGACCCCGTGTTTCACTGAATAACCACACAGGACTTCCGAAAATCTAGTATCCCTCACTCTCTCCTCCCTTCTCCTGCCCAAGTTTGGCCACCCACACTGTCTTCTCTATTCAAGTGGGTTCCTGCTTTCTGCCAACCGTGCTCTAAGGATGGAAGGACATTGAAATGACTAGAGATGATCTTTGCTCGCATAGCAATTTTGTTCTGAATAACAGGTGAATGGCATTTCCTAAGTTCTTTTGTTAGAATAACATGCTTGCAGAACTATACTGTACATAACTCCCCTGGAAATTGTTGCTCATTAATTACTCACCCAGTGAACGCATCTTTTTACTGTTTCTCAGTTCAAATAACAATATTCATTTCATCTCACAATATTTCTCCAGAGAACCTCCCTCCTTACTAACCCTCCCCCCCACCCTCTTAGGTATTTTTTTTCCCCTTAATTTATAGTACCATATAGGTGTCCTGGCTAGTTTACTGTCATTTTGACAAGCTAGAGTCAGAAACTTTAATTGAAGAGAACTTCAATTAAAAAAAAATGCTCCCACCAGACTGGCTTGTTGGCAAGACTGGTGCTTTTCTTTCTTTTTTAAAACATAATTTTTTCGAGACAGGGTTTTTCTGTGTAGCCCTGATTGTCCTGGAACTCGAGTTGTGGACCAGGTTGGTATTGAATTTGGAGATTTGCCTGCCTCTGCCTGGAAAATGCTGGGCTAGGAGGCATGGGATAGGATAGTCACTATACCTGACTGCATTTTCTTGATTGATGATTGATGTAAGAGGGCCTAGTTCAGCAGAGAGGCTCTGTAAAAGTGTCAGCGTGTAGCAGGGAGACAGACGCTGACTAAAATTTAAAAATTAGTCATTTATTCTGACTTAAGAATAAGAGGCCTGCGGAGGCAGGTTAACAGTTAAAAGTGCTGACTTCTACCCTTGTAGAGGACCTGAATTTGATTCCCAGCACCTGCCTATAACTCTAGCTCCAGGCAATTTGCCACCTCTGGCCTCTGAGGGCACCTGCACTCTTGTGGACATATGCATACACCACACACACACACACACACACACACACACACACACAATTAAAAAGTCTTCAAGATTCCTATAAGTACATACCTATAATCCTAGTGCTTAGGATTCTGAGGCAGGAGGATTCCAGGTTGGTGACCACTCTAGGCAACATAGTGAGATCCTGTCTCCACATCTCAAATACTACCATCAAATAGTCAGCCAGTTCCCATTTGAACTTGAAGAGGAACGTCCTTGCTGTGAAGCCTGTTTGTGTTTGGGCAGCTGTCATTTTCACAGACCGGCCCCTCAGTGTTTATCTACTTATTGATGTTGGGTATTGAACCCAGGATCTACCACTGGACTATACTCCTATCATGTTTTCTTGCTGATAATCAACATGTCTGTTAAATGGGCCATCATTCATAGGTCCATGCAAAACTGAAGAGTGTTAGTTAGCCATTGTCTTCTTGTCAGTGAGCACACACTTGATTCCCCGCTCCCCCCCCCCACATTTAAATACAGTGCTTTGAATGTATTTGAATTTATAAATCCTTGTTAGATGTAGGGTTAGATTTTCTCCATAGTTGCTAGAGAAACCTTTTTGGACTTGAGTGTTTCATCTGTCATGTAGCTGGTCTTCCACCATTGTGTTTTTGGCAAGCTGGGCGGCACGATGCCTATTAAGCTTTCTAGCATTTATAAGTTCATGATGCTGATCATTCCTCTTATTATAAGGCTTGGGTTTTTTGTTTGTTTTTTTTTGTTTGTTTTTTGTTTTTGTAGACTTTCCTGAAGAAGTACCTAGAAACTCAGATGATCTGGAACAGAGGACAATCATCTACCTTAGTTGTTAGTGCTCGCTGTCTGTCGACATGATCAGTACCATAACCATAACTAACCTTAGGGGAAAAGTTACTTTGCTTTGTAGGTTATAGTCCAGAACTGAGGGCCCACCCCCTTCCCTGCTCCCTCCCCTTTCCCCATGACAACTTCTCTGGCCTTGGTCCTAGGGGCCAGTGAACTCTCCCACCTGAGAGCAGCTTCCAAATAAACCTTCCTTTAAACAAAACAAAACAAAACAATCGCCAAGCCTTTGTCTATCTTATCTTAAAAAGCTGCTGTTTGCCGTATGTGTCTCAATCCTGGAGCCCTCTGTAGCTCTCCCAATCTACTGCTCTAAAACCTCCTCTGGAGTGGCCCCATGTTTTCTTTGTTGGGGTACTGTGCTGATTTAAATCTTGGTTCTTTGTGTTTTCTCCCTAGGCTATAAAGACATGATCAAGTTTTCATTGTTTTGAAGCAAAGCATCCTTAAAGATCCTCTCATGCTCCTAGCTGCAGGAATGGTGACATTGCTTTGAAGAAGGAGACAAGTGACTGGCTTTGGTGGAAGCATTGTAGCTCTGGCTTTTGCTTTCCTCCCTGAGTTTGAAGAGCTATGGAGAGCTGGTCCTGGATGACAGTCGTGGTCCTAATAGGACTCACGGTGCGGTGGACGGTTTCTCTCAATTCTTACTCAGGTAGTGTACTTCTCCTGTCTCAAAGATTGGGAAATAGTCCTATTTGACTGAAATTGAAGAATTTGAGTTTTTATTGTTATGACTAAGGAAATGTATACATCTAATTATAATGAAAAAGTGTAAGAGGTAAATATACTGTGCTATATGAGCAGACAAAAATGTACTCTAGCTTGTCATGCTCTAGTATGACAAATTGAGGTGTGATTTTTGTCTTCAGCTAGTCCTTGAAGATGGTCACAGAGTCAAGGGTTTGTGTTTGTTGATGTTTGTGGTGAAGAGGCAGGTTACTAGATTGAGAAAGGAAACAGTGGAGCATAGTACAATTGAAATGAGGGATGGGGCTTGATCCTGCAGCCTGGGGATGGGATCAAATTCAGTCCTGAAGGTCTGTAATTACTGCTTTGTGGCAGGTATCACATGTGCTGGGTGCTAGAAATATAAAGTGAATATTGATGCCAAAGAATTCAGTTTCACATAGATAACCAGTCATTGTAAGAAGTAATAATTTGTTATGTTTGAGGTACAAGGGTAACAGAAATGACTGATGAAAAGCACACCAGAGCGGACTTGAGATAAGATGTCTGACTCTTTAAGGGCTTGAGGGAAACATAAGAGAATACAGCTACCACTGTGTAGTGTTAGAGTGGTCTTAAACACCAAAAAAGAATTACGATTGAAAAAAGTCTTCAAAAGGAATAAAAATGGGAGGAGAAAAAAATGAACAATTGATCCTGGGAAGAAAAAAGAACCAAGATGTAACTCAGCACAGCCATTTTGGAAATGGCGGAGTTCTGGTTTTACGTTTATCTGGTTGTAGAATTTTCTGGTGATAAAAAAGATGGTAGGTAGGAAAAAGGTCAGAGGTAAAGTGACAGAATAAAACTAGTAGCAAGTGAATGTTGGGCATTTAGGATGACTGGCACTGTACATTTTAGTATTTAACAGATCCACTGAAGATGGGAAATAGCTAAATGTATAAACACAAAATCGGGCAGTCCTGAGGAGTGAGGGTTATATTGGATATTTAGCCCACACTGATCATTCACCAGGACTAATACATCTGAACATAATTTGGAATAAGAAAGAAAGATGGCTCACGGTGTCTAGGTTTGGCTCCCGACATCCACTTGGTGCTACTAACTGACTGTGGCTCCATTTTCAGAGGATCCAGCATCCTCTCTGGCCTCCATAGGCACCATGCACATGTGGTACACAGATATACATGCAGGCAAAACATCCATACATATCAAAAAAAAATTAAAAAAACCAAGACAACTATTAAATGATGACAGGGTTCAAATGTGATCACTTGATTCCAGTCAGTGCTCGTGTGACTCTGCTCTGAGGCTTCTGAGAAAGAGGAGGACCTGACCAACTCGGCTACGCGGTGGAGCTGTGTTGTCATGGCTCAGCTGCTGAGTCATTGTGATAGTCCCATGCATGCAAACATGGATGTTGATTTGTGCCAGCAACTTTTCTTCCACCCCTGCTCCTCAGATGAATTTGTACTTTTGAGAAAGTTTAAAGTTGCTTGAATGTGGTGTAGTAAACATGGGCTCAAATCTTAGTAATTTACCTGTTAGTTGCTTAATTTTGGGGAAGTTATTTAATTTCTCTGAGCTTTTATACAAGACAGGAGTGTCAATAAATACTTCAGCAGATTGCTTAACATCTGCATTGTGTCACCGGCTACACTTTGGGTAGCATGTCCAAATCCTTGTCACATTAAAGTATAGAAATTCAGGTTAGCTTTCTTTAGTTTTACTGAATTATTCTTCCTTTGAAGTGTGTACATCAATTAGGAAACTACTTAAATACATTATTGTAATTTAATTAATTTAATTTCTTCTAAAATTTATCCTCATTTTGTTTTTAGTCTTGCTTTTTCTCAGAACTAAGACACTGAATATGTTGCATTAAATAAGCTATGGAGAATAGACAGGTTTTTATTTAGTACTAGTTTGTTATTTCTCACAGAGTTTTTTTTTTTTTTTTTTTTGAAACAGGGTTTCTCTGTGTAGTCCTGGCTGTCCTGGAACTCACTTTGTAGACCAGGCTGGTCTTGAACTCAGAAATCCTCCTGCCTCTGCCTTCCAAGTGCTGGGATTAAAGGTATGTGCCACCACTGCCCAGCCTCTCACAGAGATTTACAGTGCCTCTTGCATTCTACCTAAAGTATTATAACAACAGTAGAGTTTTGTTTTGTTTTTTTCCCCTGACTCCAACCCCAACTCATTTTGGTAGCTAAGGAAAAAGTCATTTAAAAAAATCAGCTTTTGGGCTGGAGAGATGGCTGAGCAGTTAAGAGCACTGACTGCTCTTCCAGAGGTCCTGAGTTCAAATCCCAGCAACCACATGATGGCTCACAACCATCTGTAATGAGTTCTGATTTCGTCTTCTGGTGTGTCTGAAGACAGCTACAGTATACTTACATATAATAAATAAGGGAGCTGGAGATGGCTTAGTGGTTAAGAACACTGACTGCTCTTCCAGAGGTCCTGAGTTCAATTCCCAGCAACATCTCACAACCATCTGTAATATGATGCCCTCTTCTGGTGTGTCTGAAAACAACTACAGTATATTCATACATGAAATAAATGTCTTAAAAAAAGACCTTTAAAAAAAAATAAATCTTTAAAGAAAAAAATCAGCTTTTGCAAAATATCATTTATTAAAAGTCGTGACAGCATGAGATTTAACTGGTTAAATTCATTTGGCTTAACCACTCCTATTTGTGAACGGCTGCATGTTCTTACCAGAAACAAGAGACAAAATTCATAGGAAAAATGCAGTCGACTCTTTTCTTAGAAAGTTTAAAGCTTACTGTAAAGTATGCATTGCTGACAGACTGCTTGTTCATATTTAAACATCGTTTTGAATAAGTCAGCATTTAATAAAGTGAACATTTTTAGTCCTCCTTAATCCCATCTTCCTGGGAACGTGACAGAGCTGGGATTCTGTCAGTGCATGTTGGTTGTCGCTGTGATGTCTTTCTGTGGTACTCATTCTCTGTGAGTGAGTTTGTAGACTTCATCACTGTGGAAGGAATCCTTTTGCCCTTCTGAGTGAAGCTCCCACAGGCACAGTTGGGCTGTCCTCTGGGTTGCTTTGAGGGCACTTTAGCAGTTTTAAAAACTTAAGTACTAATTTCATAGCCAGTGTCAGCTGAATTTATTGAAGTAGGTCAGAGTCTGGGTAAAAACTTGTTTCCCAACCCTGAAGAGAGTCGTTATCCATTCTTCTGTTTGCTAGAGAGCAGCAATAAATTCTTCCACATCTACTGCACGATTTCTAGAGTAGATTAGTAAATCTAGATAGTTTGATTTTTTTTTTTCTTCAGGTATAGGGAATTACCAAAATGTTTTCTGAATTTATTATCCTAATAGCATTAAAAAAAAAAAGAAACCCTCCGTTTTTCTTTTCAAAGAAACTATATATTTAGTGGTTGTGTTCACTGAACCAGATTCACACACACATAACACACATAAGGGTCTCACTATGTAGCTGTGGCTGGCCTAAAGTAGACAAGGCTAGTCTCAAACTCACAGAGATCTTTCTATCCCTACTTCTCAAGTAGAAGAATAAAGATGTATGATATCATCCTTGCCCCATTCATTCTTAACTTTTGAAGTGATTATTGTATACACTCAACTCAACTCAACTCTTTTTTTTTTTTTTTTTTTTTTTTTGGTGTTAGGGATTGAACCTTGCATATGCTAGGCACATTCTATCATTAAGATACAGCCATACCCTCAGGTGATTAAAGATTACTTAGTGTGTGAGTGTAAGTGCAGATGTGAGGACAACCTGGGGGAGTGTGTTCTCCCCTACTCCCTCATTAAGGCAGGGTTGCTCTTACTGTTTCAGGCTAGCTGGCCCACAGGCTTCTGGATGCTTCTGCTCTACCTCCTCCCTTGCTTTAAGGATACTGGGATTACAGATGTGCGCTACCACATTCAGCTTTTTATATGGGCTCCAGGGATCAAATTCAGACCAGCAGGATTCAATAGCAAGCACTTTACCTGCAGAGCCCTCTCCCTGGTCCTCTAAGACAATTCTTGAAGGCAGCATTTATGAACTGATAGAAGTTATATATAGAATAGAGAGTAAACAATGAGCAGAAGTTTTCAAGTGCCATACAGTAAAGATGTTTGGGGGCAAGAGCCAGTACATGGGCTTTATATTCAAACAGCCTTGGCATATTAGTCTGCCATCACAAGTGGATGCTGAGCATTCATTGAGTGGGAACCGAAGGACTCACATCGTTAGAATGAAAAGCCTTGCTGTGCCACACTAGCTACATTAGCGTCTTTGCTGTGTCAGCAGTCAATGGGCATCTGCCAGGTGCTCTGAAAGGCACTAGGTGAACACGTCCTGAGGAGACAAAGATGAGTTAGACATTCTGAGAGACAGGGAGTTACATATGTACAAGTATGTTTGAACTGTGGGTCATTTCTTGTGCCAGTTACTCATGTACATGTCTATAAACATGCATATATAGTGTATCGAACTGTTAGTCTGCTTTTCCCCATAATTACAGATTATCTCCTTATAAATTCTACCACTGGTACAATCTAGCCAACAAATGCAAACACCTTTACTAAGTCTGGGTTAGATTTCAGTGAGCAGGATCTGTCTTTATTCAGTGTGACATATCTTTTGAGTAGGTTAGACCTATAGATGGCCACTTTGATTTTGATTTTACTTAAAGTCTGTGACTCTATTGTACTTTTTTGGGCTTCCTCACATTTCAGCCGTCAACTACTTGTTAGTAGGTGCTTACTCTTTGCTAGATGGAGGTTTGTCATCTATGCGGGCACGATAGGATAGGAGTTAGGAATGTGCTGGACAGATGGCTGCTCTGCTAGAGGACCCAGGTTCAATTTCTAGCATCCACAGAGCAGCTCACAACCATCTGTAACTCTAGTTCCAGGGGATCTGACACCCTCACACAGACATGCATTGAGGCAAAACACCGTTGCACATAAAATAAAAATAAATCATTAAAAATGTACTCTTAAAAAAAGATTAAAAAGAGAGGACTTGTTCTAGAGCCAACTTGCTGGTTGAGATCTGGAACGTGCTTTTACTACTTAAGTGACTATTTCCTCTTTTCCCCAGTCTTCATGTAGGGAAATAATAACACTTAGTTCATGGGATCATTGTATTTAGCACTAGACATATATGTTAGTTATTAAAGGTTTATTACCTCTAATTTATAACTTTGAAGATAATAAATTACAAGCTTTTTTTTTTTTTTTTTTAAATCTGTTTACTTACAAATTGTGTGTGCGGTGCTTGTCATGTGGAAGTCAGAACAAACTTAGTAATTGGTTCTCACTTCCGCCATGTGTGGTCTAGGGATTGACCTCAGGTTTGGTGGCAGATTGCTTTAGCTACTGAGATATCTCATTGGCCTTTGAGTTTTTATATAAATCATTTGATAGTATATCCTTATCAGTATATAGCCTGTTTTAAATTCAGTGTTCAACCTTAAGTTTTTTATTTTCAGTTTGTGAAGGCAGATGTTTGTAGTTAATTTATCATATGTTCTTGAAGCACTGTTACCTTTCTTATTGCTGCGACCAAATACTGTACATGAAACCACACAGAAGAGTTTATCTGCCCTCCAGTTTGAGGGTTGGCAAGTCACTGTGGGGAAGGCACTGTGGCAACAATGGGAAAAGGCTGCTCATGCTGAATCCCCAGTGGGAAGAGAAGAGGCCTGGAGTAGGGTGTGGCTAGTAGGGCCTTAAGGCCCTGCCCCATTGACCCACTTCCTCAAGTCTCTACCTCTGAAAGGTTCCACAGCCTTCTAAAACAGCTCCTCCAGCTGTGGACCATGCGCTCCAACATGAGCCTTGAGGGGACATTTCACATGCAAGCCACTGTGTTGGTGGCAGTTTTTCTCATAAAGTCAAAGTAAGCCTGGTGGTTGGCGAGATGAATCATTGGGTAGAGGTGCTTGCATGCACACTGGACAGCTTGAGTCTCTGGATCCCATAAGGTGGCAAGAGATACCTGCCTCTTGAGAGGCGTCCTCTGATTTCTACACATTATGCCCCCCCAACATTGTTGGATTTTGTGTGTGTGCGTGTGTTTGTGTGTGCGCTCGTTTGTTTGCTTGTTTATTTATTACAGAGTCTCACTGTGTATTCCTGATTGTTCCAGAACTTGCTGTATAGATCAGGCTGGCTTTGAATTCATAAAAGATCATCTAACCTCTGCCTCCTCATTGCTGAGATTAAAGCTGTGCTAGCAATTAAAATTGAAAAAACAAAACAAAAAACCAATCATGCATACCCTGTCCTAGTAATAAACTGAGGTGCTCCAGTGGCCCTGCCTCCTGAGGGCCTGCTGTGCTGGGCTCTCCTGGGTGTTCACCTATCTGGTATTTGTGCTAGGGGTTCTCTGAGTAGGCTGTGTGGTTCTTGAGCTTAGGGATGGTAAGGAACGTGTGCATCATGTGGTCACTTGGTGACTCATCTTTAACCCCACTAACCCCTGCATTCTTTTTTTAGCTTGTGTTATTCCTGTAATATAGGACTTTTTTTTTTCCTTCTGAGACAGGGTTTCTCTGTGTAGCCCTGGCTGTCCTGGAACTCACTCTGTAGACCAGGCTGGCCTCGAACTCAGAAATCTGCCTGCCTCTGCCTCCCAAGTGCTGGGATTAAAGGCGTGTGCCACCACTGCCCAGCAATATAGGACATTTTTATAAGGAAAAAAAAGGCCCACACAGTATGCTAAACGTTCATTATTATTCTCTTTTTGGTTTTCATTCTAGGTGCTGGAAAACCACCTATGTTTGGTGATTATGAAGCTCAGAGACACTGGCAAGAAATTACCCTTAATTTACCAGTCAAACAATGGTACGGATACTTTTGGCTTGGTTTTATTGTTTATTATAGTTAACATAGACTGTCTGATGGTGCTTCTTCATATGGTGTTCTCCAGACACGGCTTTCTTCATCTCTTGCATATTGGATCTCATCTTTGAAGTTTCACAGTTCTGAAAATTATCCATACACATACCCAGTTAGCTAGATTTTGCTATTAATCTAAAACTTCTAATTTTTAAACATTTTAAAATTGTATTTATTCTTATCATGCGTGATAATATGGAGATGCAACCATGCCACAGCGTGCCTGTAGTGGTCAGAGGATAGCTCTGTAGAGTTGGTCTTCTCCTTCCACATTTATGTAGGTTTCAGGGATCAAATTCAGGTTGTCAGGCTTTGTACAAGCATTTTCACCCATGGAGACATCTTGCCACGCCCTAAACTACCAGTCTGACACAAGAATACTGTATATCTTGGAAACCCCTCTGGATGGATATAAGCTAAAAAACAGCATCAAGAGTGGACAGTGTTTTTGCCTTGTTTCCTAACCTGTACTTTTTTCACTAAAGCTTACTGTGACATCAGCTCTAGGTAAAAACAGAAAGGTCTTGGCAATAATAACTGGCTATATGTGTGGAGCTGAAAAGCAATAAAAAGGAGATTTGAATTTGTCTTCAACTGGAAATTTTACTTCTGCCCCTTTGGCCATCTCTGATTACGCTGTATCTAGCGTGGGTCCTGGCACACCTCAGACCCCAATGACCATCTCTCGAAGGGAGGAGTATTTATTTGTCCCCTCTTACATGGTCTCTTTCTGTGGTTCTTTCTGTAGTGTAAAGAAAAGGTCACTCTATCTGTCAGTGGTTCCATGGTGTGGTTTGTATGGTCTTGTGATTTGTAGAACTCAGAACATCATAGAAATTAATCTTCACTAAAACAGTGGTCACTAACCTTAGTTTCATATACACATCTACCTGGAAGAATCTTAGTGATGTAATGTGAAGATTGTAGGTCAGAGGTCAGACCCCCAGCTCTGTTCACTGCTGCTGTGACCTTTGCAGATTTTCTAACTTTCTCTTGTAGTTTTATCACTTGCAGAATGGAAGTGACCATCTGCATACTTTACTGGTCAGCAAGGGCTTTATTAAGGCACTTTACACATGCTTGTTCTCACGCCCCTTACCTCCCCCTTTCCCTCCCGCTGGTTCCCTTTCTCCTCAGCCAAGGGCCCCTTTCTCCTTTCATGCCTTATATATTCCACAGCCCTTTTTTGAAAAGGAGTTCAAACTTTTTTTGTGTGTTTGTGTGTGGGCATGTACACGATTGAGTCCAGAGGATGGTGTTGGATCCCTGGAGCTGGAGTTAGAGGCAGTTGTGAGCCTCTTGACATGGGTACTGGGAACCACACTGGTCCTCTCCAGGAGCAGCACTTTTAACCATTGAACCAGATTTCCAGCCCCCCATTCCTCCTTCCTCTCTTCTTGCCCCTTAAGATGTTTTCTCCTTTCATGCTCCCTTTCTAGTTTCTCTACCAATATGAGAACTAAAGTTTCGGACCCACATATGAGAGAAGATAGAGCCGTAGCCGACAGCTACATCCTGATACAGGCAGAGAGAGAACTGGGTCTGGCATGCACTTTTGAAACCTATACCCTGTCTTGAAAAACCAAAAAAAAAAAAAAAAAGAAAAAAGAAACCTATGAGGCCCCTCAGCAACACACTTCCTCCCACAAGGGCCACCCCTCCTAGTCCTTCTTCTGATCTTATCAGTTCCACGCCTGATGACTAAGCACGGGAATGTATGAGCCTCTCAGAGCCATTCCTACAAACCACTGCACTTGCAAGACAGGGCCTCCACCACTCTGCTGTCTTCTGTCATGCTTCCCTTTTCTTTTCTCCTTGGAACAGTCCCACCTTGTAGTCCAGGCTGGCCTGGAGTGGTCATTCTGTTGTCTTACCATCCTGAGTAGCTGTGATTACTGGCTGTGTGCCTAGGAGCCTGACTCCCACATAGTCCTTAACTGTCTCATCTTCCCTGATGTGTGCGTCTGAATATTTACAGCTTGCTGTCATCTCAGCACCTCTTTCACTTGACATCTGTAGTGAATCTCAAGGTTAAAGTAAACGAGAAGCCGCCTTTTCTTTACAAGCTAGAAACCAAATCAAGTTGTTCTGGTCAAAATGTAATCTTGAACTTACTTGATCTCCCCTTGATGTATCCATCCCACTAGTTCGGTGGTTAATGGTAAATTACTTAGGTTTCGCCAGGTGGTAACTTGACAGCCTTACATGTTTAACTCAGTTGTTTAGCTCATGTTGACCCACTCCACTGCTGCTGCTGTTCTTTGTGACCATCCCATGGTACTGGTATCTCCAGTACACTGGGGTCTTCTGCTGCAACTAGGCTTCACCAATAGCTTCTCATAGGCTCTCTTCATGGTGCCAAGCCTCAACTCCTTTACATGACCCCTTCAGTTTTGGTCCTTCAGTTGCAACTGAGACTGCACCTTCACCAATGGCCTTCCAGGGCCTCTCACAGTGCCAAGCCTCAACTGTTCTTCATGATGCCTTCATGCCTTCAAAACCAGTACCACCTGGGTGACTCTTACACATTAGCAACGCCAATGTCAGATGCAGCACGAGGTACAACCTTGGCTATTTCTGGAACACAGCTGCTGCTGCTGCTTCTGTTTCTTCTTCTTCTTCTTCTTCTTCTTCTTCTTCTTCTTCCTCCTCCTCCTCCTCCTCCTCCTCCTCCTCCTCCTCCTCCTCCTCTTCCTCCTCCTTTTTCTTCTTCTTCTTCCTTTTTAAAGATTTATTTATTATGTATACAGAGTTCTGTCTGCATATATGTCCACAAGTCAGAAGAGGACATCAGATCCTACTACAGATGGTTGTGAGATACCATGTGGTTGCTGGGAATTGAACTCAGGACCTCTGGAAGAACAGCCAGTGCTCTTAACTTCTGAGTCATCTCTCCAGCCCTGGAACACAGCTTCTTTGTGCTCTCAGAAAACCCTTCCCAGATTTCACCTCAGTGAAGCTGGTCTCTTCTTAATCACCACTAATTTCTTAGCTCCAGGTAACTAGCATTGGTTGTCCAGGATGTCAGTAGTCTCTTCTATTCCATGTGGCCAAAGCTGCCAAGTTCTGCTGCTTGCTGGAGCTGGAACATGGCCTGCCTTGTTCTATTACATTATCACCAGCTTTCTGTTTTTCAACTCCTTCATTGCCTAAGATCTGCTGCCCTGGAACTTGCTCTGTAGACTGACTTTGAACTCAGAGATCTGCATGCCTGTCTTCTAAGCACCAGGATTAAAGGCGTGGTCCACCAAGCCCAGATTTAAGTTTTCTTCACCTAGAATTTGCTCTGTTCTAGGCTGGCCTTGAACTCAGAGATCTGTTGGTTTTTGCCTCCTGGGAATAAAGGCTTGTACTACCATACCTTGACCTAAATTTAGCTGGGTGGAGTCTTGCCTCAAGGTCACTGCTGCTTTAATTCAATTTGATATCCTTGAACACAGGATTCAGCTCCATTTTACTTCCTGGTGCCCCTTTAATACTCCAACCATATATTTTATATTTTTCCTTTCTCAGCTTGCTACAAATGCTCTTCAAGAACAAAGTCTATGATAGGTGCTTGCTTCTGAGACTTCCTTTGTCAATGCAATTAATCTGATTCTCTTCACCTCAAGCAGACTCTTCAGACAAGGGCAAAAAAGTAACCACATTCTTCACCAAAATACCACAAAAACAGTTTCTAGGCCACATATTGAGATTCTTCACTGAAACCTCTTGGGCCAGGTCCACATAATTCAAATTACTCTCAGTTACAAAGTCTTCCATATTCCTACTAGGATAGCACATTAAGCCCCATTTGAAGCATTCCACTGCTTTCAAAATCCAAAGTCCCAAAATCTACATTCTTCCAAACAAAAGCATGGTCAGGCTTATCATACAATACCCCACTCTTGGTACCACTCTTGTCTTAGTTTGGGTTTTACTGCTGTGGACAGACACCATGACCAAAGCAATTCATAAAAACAACATTTAATTGGGGCTGGCTTACAGATTCAGAGGTTCAGTCCATTATCATCAAGGCAGGAACATGGCAGCATCCAGGCAGGCATGGTACAGGAGGAGCTGAGAGTTCTAAATCTTCCTCCAAAGGCAAACAGGAAAAGACTAGCTTCCAGGCAGCTAGGAAGAGGATCCTAAAGCCCATCCACAGTGACATACCTACTCCAAGGCTACACCTCCAAATATTACCATTCCATGGGCCAAACATATTCAAACCACTATGGTTGTAAATTACTCTTGTGACTGAGAGTAAAGTAGATGAAAGAAGTTGCTTAGCTACAAAGGACACAACTAAGAAATAGCTTCATATAAACTTAAATTTCCTCTTAGAGACACAGTGGTTTTTTTTATAATTCCCTCTCATCTTTAACTAGAGGAACCAAGCACCTTTATGGACTCTAGGCCAGGTTTTCCCATTGGTTCACAGACTCTTTTATATAGTAGGACTGAGTTACGTATGCTAACTGAATTATTTTCAAAGTTTTGATCAAGCCTGCTTACCCACGAAGTCTTCCTCTTTACATAAGACATATCTTCATGTGTTCTTGAAACTGGCCTTCAGTGTTTTAAGATTTTGCATTAAAAGTGCTGTTTTTCTAAATTGTTACAGTATCAGATACCCGTTGTCTTGTTGCATATATTTTGTTGTATGAGTATAATTGATTTACTAAAGTCTACTAAGAATAGAATAACAATAAGTCCCAGGGACCTGGGGCAGCCCCATTTGTATTTGATGTCATAGGGTAATTATTAATGTCTTAATTAGTTAAACCATCAAGCTTAATTTTAATTAAATGGCATGAGATGTTAAATTATGTCTTGAATATTGATAATGGTGCCTTTTATTTTTCCAGGTATTTTAACAGTAGTGATAACAATTTACAGTACTGGGGATTGGATTACCCACCTCTTACGGCCTATCATAGTCTCTTATGTGCATATGTGTAAGTTCTTTTTTAATATTACTGAATATGTATGCTCTTAGATGCAGTGTGACCTGACTTATTAAAGAGTTATTGTTTGTCACTTCAATCATTTTACAAGCTTAAGAACCACTTTCAGAATTTGAACATTTCTGTAGCTTGTGTACATGCTAGAAAGAATGCAAGGCTTACATTTGTTTTGGAGTAGAGGTGTTACCAACTGCACGTTGGCTGCTGAGTAGTAACTTAAGTAGTTTAGAGCTGGGGACTTCTGTTTTGGTGGGGATCCCAGTCACCTCTGTAGCAGTTTCTCTTAGACTTGAAGTGTGTCAGCAGAAATGTGAGGAACTTATTTACTTTGCCATGATTTATTATTTCAACTTTTAACTGGTTTATGCTTTATAACATAAATTTTCATGGGTGAAAGTAAAGCACCTAAACGTCATGATGGTTTGTTACACTTTGTAGTATTCAGGGTATTATCTATGATTGAAAAGCATCATTTACCTATAATAACGGCTAAGTTTTAATAAAATTCATGACGAATATGTTTATTAAAGGCATTGTTATGGTACCTGAACAGAATGTTTTTAATAATGAAATGTGATGTCAGATAGTTTTTTATACTAGGATGGTGAGGGTCAGATAGCTGCACATTACAAGGTTCTACTGGAAGATGAGCAGGGCAGAGGAGCTACTGTTGTATATTCTCAGTGAATTGACCTGATTAATACAAGGAATAAAGCTTCAGTTTTGACACTATTATCAGCAACAGATAAATCTTAGTTCTCAGATAAGTCCTGTGTTCTCAGATGTCCTAAGTAGTAAACCTGAGAGGAGTAAAGTGCATGTGTATATGTTTGATCTGCAGGGCAAAGTTTATAAACCCAGACTGGGTTGCTCTCCACACATCACGAGGCTATGAGAGTCAGGCACACAAGCTCTTCATGCGCGCCACAGGTAAGACAGCAGTGGGTACTGGCTCAGAATTTCAATTCTTTTTTTTTTTTTTTTTTTAATTTATTTATTTATTATATGTAAGTACACTGTAGCTGTCTTCAAACACCCCAGAAGAGGGCGTCAGATCTCATTATGGATGGTTGTGAGCCACCATATGGTTGCTGGGATTTGAACTCAGGACCTTTGGAAGAGCAATCAGTGCTCTTATCTGCTGAGCCATCTCTCCAGCCCTGGAACACAGCTTCTTTGTGCTCTTCCAGACCCTTCCCAGATTTCATCACAGTGAAGCTGATCTCTTTAAAGATTCTTTTTAATTTATGTGTTTTATGTATATGGGTGTTTTGTCTGTCTACCCAAAGAGGACATTGGATTCTATTATAGACAGTTGTAAGCCACCATGTGGGTGCTGGGAATTGAACTTGGGTCTCAGGAAGAGCAGCCAGTGCTCTTAACTGCTGAGACATCTCTCCAGCACCTGGAATTTGTTTGTTTATTTCTTTGTTTGTTTGTTTTTCGAGACAGGGTTTCTCTGTGTAGCCCTTGCTGTCCTGGAACTCCCTTTGTAGACCAGGCTGGCCTTGAACTCAGAAATCTACCTGCCTCTGCCTCCCAAGTGCTGGGATTAAAGGTGTGCGCCACCACTGCCTGGCCCAGAATTTCAATTCTTAATAACAATTTAGGTAAATTGATAAATATATTCAATTGAAAAAGTCTTATTTTGTTTGCTTTGAGACAGTGTCTCACTTGTATGTAGCTCTGGCTGTTCTAGAACGTATATGTAGACCAGGATTGCGTTGAACCCACAGAGGTCTACCTGTCTCTGCCTCCTGAGTACTGCCAGCTATTGTTCTAATGGATTTGAAATTTATAGTTATGCATATGTATATATGTAAATGCTGTAGACTAAAAGTATATGTAACCTTTAAACCAAGAGTGAGAGAGTAAATCTGGTATTTCATTTTTTTTTTATATCGCTTGACTCTATGAGAAATCAATTGACATGAACAGTCTTACTCTTATCTAAAGCTGAGAAAACTACCAAGGCTCAAGTAGCATGAGGCAGGAGACTTGCCATAGGTCAGATAGTAAGAGGCTGAAGCTGTACTTGTTTATGATGTTGCTTTAGTGCACCAATCCCAGCTCATTCAGCCTTCTTAAGGCAGCCCTTCATGCATTGTGTGGGTTGTATGTTAAACAGTCCACTAAGACACCCTTCCTCTCTCTTTGAGGGTTTCTGGGGATTAAACAAAGGGACTTAAAATGTTAGTCAAGCCACTACTACTGAACTATATCTCTGTCAACAATGTTTATTGAGCATCATTAAGTGTTTCTCTAGGAGGCTGAAAGTAGTAAGCTTTGATTTCTGTAAAAGCATTACATAACTAAGACTTCATTCTAACTCACACTTTTTGTTGTTAATTAGTCTAGGTACACAGTGTGGTCACCTGTGATAGACTCTCGGGCCCGGGAGGTGACCTGTGTCTGTCTGTCTGTCTGTCTGTCTGTCTGTCTGTCTGTCTGTCTGT
>JADRCD010184675.1:505-15994 GCA_019843815.1 Montemys delectorum
AAAAAAAAAAAAAAAAAGAAAAGAAAAAAAGAAAAAAAAAAAAAAAAGAAAATGATCTTCCATATGTAAAAAAAGAATTTAAGCGAGGTTATTGCATTAGCCTTTTATTTTTAAATTATGTAAAATAATTTCTTTTTAAAATTAAATTTTTATTTGGATATGATGCCTCATGTCTTTTAATCTCAGTTCTTTGAAAGCAGGGACAGATCTATTCTCTGTGGTGGTGAGGCCAGCACATTCTAAATAGTGAATTTCAGGGCAATCAGAGCTGCACAGAGAGACCCTGTCTCAAAAGCAAATTAACTAACTAACTAGCAACAAATAAATCACACTTTGTCTCTGTGAAAAAAGCATGTGGCCACACAAATATGTGCTCATCATGTTTGCAGATGCAGTCAATATGTTCATAGCCAGAGGCAATATTGTGTGCAGAAGTTAAAGTACTTGTATTTTCATATATTAATTTAAAAAACATCACTGGATCAGTGTCTTGCTTCATACTTGTGTCTTAGGTCTTAATGGTCTTACTGGTCTGATGATGATCTCATATAAATGTTAACTCTCTTTCATAAAGGCTTGGGACTAACATTTCTCCCTCACTCCCTTATCTATTACTTTACCTTTTTAAATAAAGACCTCAGGCTTTCTTTCCAAACTTTCAAGTTTTTCTGGCTTCCTTTGCCATCATACAAAATTAGTTTATCTCCATTTCCTTTCTCTTGAGTGATCTTTGTGCTATGGGTGTGCAAGAAGCCGAATTCTATAAGAAAAGAAAAATCCCAAGTTTCTCATGGATCAAGGCAAGCACTTGTGCCTTCTGCAATGCTTTACAAGGTGAAATCAGAAACAAGAAATTATTCAATTAAGCTTCTGTAGTTCACTGCTGTAGCAACAAATAGGCTATTTTGGAAGCCGTTCTCCAGACTCTGAAGGAGTATTCCCTCAGTACCAGTGAACAGAGTTGCGCCAAAGTACCAATTTTCAAGAGTATTCAACTGCAGAAATGACACTTCTCTATGTGCAAAAGGACCTGATTTTGTTATTTGCTGAGCTAGAAGGAAAGCTCCTTTCTCATTTTGGAAATCAATAAAGCTTTTTCTTCTATTCCATGACTTATTATAGGAAATGCTACCCATGTTCCACAAGATAACTTGTAGAAGACAATTACTGAGTTGGAGCTAGCTCTGCTCTCCTTGTGGGCAGCCATCTCGAGGCTGTGGAGTGTTGAAACTAAAGCTATGAAGAACATGCACTCATGATTCTAGGCTAAGGTATCCAGCTATTGTAAGGAGTTTATAATATGGATATTTAAAGTATTTTGATCTAGAGCCTAGGGGAAATTCCCTGTGATTGATTTCTCATGCCATATAATCAACAGAATCTTGATTGAACAGAAGTTTTACCTAGTAGCTGAAATTTTAATAGTAGTTCATGAGTCATCAAAGACAACTTATATCCAAGAAAGAGATTGTAAGGGCACAAGAAAATCATTCTCTGTGAGTAGTGGTTTTAAGGATAGCCTTGTTTTGGTGTAAGAGACTGGGAACATAACAAAGAACAGCCACTGAAAATAGCAACAGTGTTCATGCAGTAGGAGAGGCCTCTTTGATATGTACTTGAGAATTTCCCATTATTACACGTGTACTCTAACCTGGAAAGTTATTAATTCATTTTCAGAATTCACATCACCAAATGGGTGAAAAATATCCTTCAAAGCTGCTTGGGAGATTAAATAAGATCACATATTTAAAGTTCCTGGAATATAGCTGCCTATGCATACAATATGCATGCAAGTGGTGACAGTATGCTTCTGCTCCATTCCACAGGCTATCATGTCTAGTCTCAGAGTGACCAACCTGTATGCACCCTCTCTGCCTTTGTTAGGGACACACTGCTGTGAAGAGACACCATGACCAGGGCAACTCTTATAAATGAAAACGTTTATTTGGAAGCTGGTTTATAGTTTCAGACATTTAGCCCATCCATTATCATGGCAGGAAGCGTGGTACCCTGCAGGAAGACAGGATGCTAAAGGAGCTAAGATGTCTACATCGGAGCTAAGATGTCTACATCTTGATGCACAGGCAGCAGAAGGAGACTGTGCCACACTGGGTGTCACTTGAACATAGGAGACCTTGAAGCCATCCCTGCAGTGACACACTTCCTCCAACAAGGCCACACTTCCTAATAGTGCTACTCCCTATTGGGCAAACATTCAAGCATATAAATAAGTCTATGGGGACCATTCCTATTCAAACCACCACACTCCACACTCCTCTTTCTCTTTTCATAAACATGACCATGAGAAGTCACTTTTTATTTTCACTGTTTGGGTCTACTTTCTCACAGAATGAGATATTAACCACATCATTATTTCCATGCCATTAAATAGTATTTATTATAGTATCTATATATGTAATATTAGAACAAAGTAATAGTATTAATATTTATGCATTAAAATAGTTCAATATATATTATAACTTATTTTACACATTATACTTAATGCAATAAAATGCAATTAGGAAATGTTTAGTATAAACACACACTTTTTTTGGAAGTTAGACCAACTTTAATTTTAAACTCAATGGGAAGCACCCACATGTGTGGAGGTGATAAAGAAAAAGAGATAGCCTTACAAACAGAAATGAAAGAGATACAATAGTGGCATTGAGGTCCTCTCCAAACACAATCCCACAGTGTAATTTGGGGTGCAGAGAAAGGCAACATTCACACTCCTGTGTAGCATCATGTCTAATGTGGAATCATGTGTACCTACATATTTCAGTGGATTGGTCATATCTTTTTTCTTCTCCTACAAAACTTAAAATGTAACATAAGAATCAGATTTCAAACTTAGAAGTAAGATATCTCATTCCATATCCTTTATTTGTAGAAGTAAAGTTTTGAGGGTAGATAGCAAGGCAAATTTACTGAGTGTGGTTCTTCACAAATGTTAATTGTATGGAATTCCGACTGGTGAAGATAACATGACCATTGCACCCTTGAACTCAGAGCAGCTCTGATTATGTACTCAAGATTTTCACAACGTTGGACTCACTGAGATTCTAGGGAATGGGGACATGCCCCACCCCTACTGGAGAATTGTATGAAGTTAATGGGTGCTTCCAAGGAAGGGATAGTGTTTTGGTGGAATAGCCACTCATAAGTGTTCCTTCCGTGTTCCTGTAAATAACCTTTTACACTGTGATTTGGTCAGTACTGCTTTCACTTCTGCTTTTCCACTCTATTGCATTCTTGAAGCTACATTAGAAAAAAAAACCCACAAATGTATAAAAGCACATTGGGACTAGTTGGGAAGAGGACAGAGATCTGAGGATGAGGACCAGAGAAGGTAGCAGGAAGTGAATATGATCAAGGAAAGGGATATCCTGTTAAATAATGCAAGAAAATAATTTATCTTAACCAATTAACATATATTTCACTTACAGTTATCAATAGTAATAATAACAGTAGGTACCATACATCAAATTTAAATTTTGATAATTATGACAATACTATGAATGCATAATAAAACACTTTGCTGAAATTCAGATATTATTTTTCTATAATACTTTCCAGCATTTTAATCAGTTATTATTTGTTCTAAGGAACCCATACTAGCTTTCATTGTTCTTTATGCTCTCCTTAGTATTTGTAAAATTAATTTTCTAATGCCAGGCATGATTCTTCTTCTGCTGAGTGGGTCTTAGCTATTGGTGACTACCAAGATATGAATACTACTATTAGAATACTACTATTAAACCTCTATGGTTATCGTACCATTCTGACCATTTTTATAGGTCCTAAGCATCACAGCTGGGTAGGACTATTGATTGCTTCCCATGCTTGGCAGCTCACATAGTATTTCCTGATACTCTAAAAGCTAAAACAAGAAGAGGATTTCAGGTTATATCCAGCTAGAATCTTCTAAGTCTATGCTGTCTTCAGCATTAGAACTTGCCTTCAACTTCTGAGAGACAATGAAGGGCAGCAGATTAAATTGTTAGGAGAGTCGCTTAGACAACTCCTAACAACTCAAACAAATATTTCTTATGTCTGTTACTGGAACTTTTGATAGATAGATATTATATGACTCATTTGGGATACACTTTCAGCCCAAATTTATATTCATATAAAATTTAGTTTATCATTTAGACTCTGAGAGCTCCAAGGGTCCAGGTTAGTTGACTCTGTAGGTCTTTCTGTGGAGTTCCTATCTCCTTTGAGACCTTCAATTGTTTCTCTAACTCTTCCATAAGAGTTAGAGATTGGTGCTTGCCCATGGGATAGTTCTCAAGTTGGGCTGGTTATTGGTTGGTCATTCTCTCAGTCTCTGCTCCATCCCCCATCCCTGCATCTCTTGTAGACAGGATAAATTTGGGGTTGAAAGTTTTATGGTTGGGTTGCTGTCCCTACCTCTCTATTGGGGCTCCTCCCTAACTACAGGAAGTAAGGACCTCTTCAGGTTCCATATCCCCAATGTGAGTGACAGCTACAGACACTTCCCTTAATTTTTGGGTGCCCTCTTTATCCTAAGTCTCTGTCTCTTCCTAGAGATATCTGCTACCTCCCCACACCTGCCAGTTGCAGATTTACACTCATTCTCATGGCTATCTGATCATCCCTCTTGTCTCTCCCCACACCTGGTCCTAAAACTCTCACTTCCCCCTCATTACCTCTCCCATCCAGTTTCCTCCCTCTATCTGGCTCTTATGACTTTTATTCCCACTTCTGAGTGAAATTTAAGCATTCTCACTTGTGCTTCCTGTTTAGGGTCTGTAGATTGTAGTAGCATGAGTAATCTGTTGTACTTTATGGCAAATATCCACTTGTAAGTGAACACATGCCATGTATCTCCTTTTGAGTAACCTCACTCAGAGTGATATTCTAAGATCCACACATTTGCCTGCAAAATTCTTGATGTCTTTGTTTTTAACAGCTGAGTAGTAGTCCACTGTGTAGATGTATCCCATTTTTTCTATTAGTTCTTTGGTTGAGGGACATCTAGGTTGTATCCAGTTTCTGGCTCTTATGAATAAAGCTGTGAGCATAGTTGTGAAAGTGTCTTTATGGGATGGTGGAGCACCTTTTGTGTATGTGTCTGGGAGTGCTTTAGCTGGGTCTTGATGTAGATAGAACTATTCTCATTTTTCTGACAAACGGCCAAATTGATTTCCAAAGTGGATGTACAGGTTTGTACTTCCAACAGCAATAGAGGATGTTCCCTTTGCTCCACATCCTTTTAAGCATGTGCTACCACTTGAGTTTTTAAGGTTAAACATTCTGACAGGTGTAAGGTGAAATCTCAGAGTGGTTTTAATTTGCATTTTCCTGCTGACTAAGGACTTCAAACATTTCTTTAAGTGCTTCTTGGCCATTAGAGATTTGTTTGTTGAAAATTCTCTATTTAGTTCTTTGCCCCATTTTTAAATTTGGTTATTTGGGTTGCTGGTGATTAACATTTTGGGGCATTTATAAATTTTGGATATTAACCCTCTGTCAGATGTATGGTTGGTGAGAATCTTTTCCCAAGCTGTAGGCCTCCAGTCTTATCTTGTTGACTGCCCTTGGCCTTATTGAAGCATTGGAGTCCCCCAGGGTCCTATTTATCAACTGCTGATCTTAGAGTCTGACCCATTGATGTTCTATTAAGGAATTTGTCTCCAGCATCAATGCATTCAAGAGTATCTCCCACTTTCTCTTCTGTGACATTTAGTGTATCTGGTTTTATATTGAGGTCCTTGATACACTTGGACTTGAGTTTTGTGTGGGATGGTAAATATGGATCTATTTTCATTCTACCTGTAGACATCCAGTTAGACCAGGACCACTTATTGAAGATGTCTTCTTCTTTTTTGTTTTGTTCTTTTTTTCCATTGCATGGTTTTGTCTTCTTTAGCAAAAATCAAATGTCCATAGATGTATGGTTTTATTTCTGGGTATTTGATTCAATTCCATTGATCGAAGTGTCTCTTTCTATACCAGTACCATGCAGTTTTTATCATTATGGCTCTGTAGTACAGCTTGAGGTCAGGGATGGTGATTCCTCCTGAGGTTCTTTTATTATTCAGTATTGTTTTGGCTATCCTGTTCTTTTTTTAATTTTTTTTTCAATTTGAAGTTGAGAATTGTTCTTTTAGGATCTATAATATTTGTGTTAGAATTCTGATAGGGATTGCTTCATATCTGTAGATTGCTTTTGGTAAGATGGCCATTTTTACTATGTTAATCGTGCCTGTCCATGAGCATGAGAAATCTTTCCATCTTCTGAGATCTTCTTCAATTTCTTTGTTCAGGTATGAAGTTCTTTGTTTGTTTGTTTGTTTGTTTGTTTGCTTGTTTTTCGAGACAGGGTTTCTCTGTGTCGCCTTGGCTGTCCTGTAACTCACTCTGTAGACCAGGTGCCTCCAACTCAGAAATCCGCCTGCCTCTGCCTCCCAAGTGCTGAGATTAAAGACTTTTGCCACCACTGCCTGGCAGGTATGAAGTTCTTATACAGATGTTTCACTTGCTTGGTTAGAGATATACCAATATGTAACTTTAAGTTTTTTCAATGCCTGTTTTTAATGGTGGTTCTTATATGCCTTAACCTCTCTTTTAGCTCACCACCCACCAGAGGTAATGGGAAAGAAAGGATATGGGGAAGTGGACCTTTTTAGAAAGGTTCTCTGGAGCAACTCCCATCGATGTTGTCTGGAAATCATTGCCAGTATCGTTCACAGGTTAACATTTGTAGCTCTATCTATTTGCAAACACCTCAGGGATACACCAGCAGTTCAGTTAGGTAGAGTCAGGATAGCAAACACAAATTAACAGTGGTTGGGCTACCTAGTATAGACAGCCATGCCTCAGCCTTGGCACAAGTCATCAGGGTGGACCTGGAGGGACACCAGAAGTTCTCTGTTGTGACCCTCTCAGGAAAGCAATGATCAGAAAGACCCATAAGAGCTGATCAGGTAGCTCTATAAGCCAAGCTCAGCCTCCATTACTGTCCTATTTATACCCTACAAACATACCGTCTTCCATATGTATTAGCTCAACATAGGTCTTGCCGCAGTAGGTGGGTTTGTCTCGGCTGACATCACTCTGCCAATCAGCCCGAGTCTGAAGAAGTGGCAAGAAATTGTAGCAGCTCACCACCAGAAGGTTTTTGTTGAGTTTCTCTCTATAAAGCCCTGTCAAACGCAGCTCAACTACTCAGTGTAAGATGGAACAGACAATACATGTGTTAGCAAAGAATCCTAGATCTTGTGTCTTTTCACATTCTTGCTTTAACACAACATCCTTTCTCCTGTGTCTGCTTCAGCTAAACATTCTTTTATGAGTCTGCCTTAATTTTTCACCTGTGTCCACTTCAGCTAAAGGTTCCTTCATGTGTTTGCCCCAGCAAAACACCATCCAACTGACTTTCCAAAGAAACCTTAAGTTTCCACTTCACCAAGATATTTTATATTATTTATGGCTACTTTTGTGAAGGGTTTGTTTCTCTTATTTCTTTCTCAGCAAGTTCGTTGTTGGTATAAAAGAGAGCTACTGATTTTTTGAAGTTAAATTTGTATCCATCCACTTTGCTGAAGTGTTTATCACCTGTAGGATTTTTCCGGTAGAATGTTTGGGGTTGCTCATGTCTACTATCATATCATCTGCACATAGTGATACTTTAACTTCTATTCTAATTTGTATCCCCTTAATTTTCCTTAGTTGCCTTATTGCTCTGGCTAAAAATTCAAATTATATATATATATATATATATATATATATATATATATATAGAGAGAGAGAGAGAGAGAGAGAGAGAGAGAGAGAGAGAGAGAGGCAGCCTTGTCTTCTCCCTGATTTTAGTGGAGTTGCTTTAAGTGTCTCTCCATTTACCTTGATGTTGGCCACTGACTTGCTGTTTATTGCTTTGATCATGTTTAGTTATATGCCTTGTATCCTTGATATTTCTAATACTTTTAACATGAAGGAGTGTTAGAGTTTATGAAAGACTTCATTAGAAGAGTTACTTTGATTACTGTAACAACTGAAATAAACATTTCTCATGACTGGTATTGGGGTTTTTGTTAGATAGGGATAATAGAACTCTTTTGGGAAACATTGTCAGCTCAAGTGACATAACTTTTATATATATGTAAATACACATATATGTATATGTATATATTATATTATTGTACACCTTTAATATACAATTTATATTTAAGTATTATATATATGTAATATATAAATATAAAATAAAATGTATATGTGTGTATACATGCTTACTCATATACACAGTTATAAGTGTTGTGTATACCTTTAGGTAAGTATGAAATAATATGATTTCTTGAGGATTTATCTAACATCTTTGGTGCTGTTTGTGTCCCTTAGCCTCCCCCCTTCTGTATTGACCTCCCTTCCCCTCATTCACTAGTGCCCCTCTCCAGTTTTTCCAGTTCCCCCTTCATATCACCTGAAGCCTACTATTTCACCCTCTAGCTTATGACTGAGGTTAGTGAGGATCTTAAAAAAGAATCTTCTACTACTACGTTACCAGACCAATACTTTTGTGGGAATTCAGTAATCCTTACTATGGCATCCTTCCTCTATCTTACTTCAGTACTTTTAAGTCAAAGTAAACATACAATTAAAAGCACGTGATTTTTCTATCTAGAGTAGAGGCTTCGTGGAAACAAAGGCTTGCTCAGGATTCCGTCTTACAGCTGAGCTATCACATGTAAATTCAGGCTAGCAACAATAGGACCTTCATTTTGACATATGACCTCATCAAGAGCTTAACTTCTGTTGAGTTCTCCCATCCTCAGGTCAGCCATAAAACTGGAACTGTATACAATCAGTAACTTTCATAATGAGAAAACACACGTAATAAAGATTATTTTTATTTTGAATTATGTCTCATATTATGAGTGGTTGAAATCTTTCTTTTCTTGGACTTAGTAGTTGAGGAAATAGTTGATCCTTGTAACTGAGAACTCCAAAGGCCAGGCTGTGGTTAAGGAAGGTGGCTTAATGCATTGATCTCAACAATGTCAAGAACTCAACCGATTTTCTTCTTCTCATTTTAATCTTGTAGTTTCAACTTTTTTCACAATGTTTATTATTTAAATTAATGGTAAGTGAATGCAAACTTGGATTTCTAAACTAAACACAAACTTAATATCTTATAGTTCTAGAGGACAAAGTTTAGTAGATGAATCTTACAGCTCTAAGTTCAAGGTGTTCACAGGGCTGTTTCTCTTATGGAGACTGCACAGCACATATGATCGTGGCTCTCTGGTGTGTAGAGGCTACCTGTATTCCATGGCTGATATCCTCTTCTAGCAATATATCACTCTGACTCCTTTGTTCAACATCACAGAACGTTTCGAAGTTGTGATTTTGCCTACCTCTTTTGCTTTTAAAGGGCCCTTGTTGTTAGAGTTGGATCCACCCAGCTATCCCAGGATGTCTCAACATTTTAATTTTTAAAAATATTTTTACAGACTCCCCATTTTCACATATAGATGACATAGTAATGTTTTACAGAACTAGGACTCAAAAGAACTTTGGAAGGACAACAGTTCACATCAATATCTCCTGTAAGGGATATATTCCTCTTTTGAATACCCTCAATGTTTCATTCCATACAAATGTCTAGTAAGTAAAAAAAAAACTTCATAGGTCACCAGCATGAGTGTCCCAAATCTCTTCCTCTCTCTCTGGCAATTCTGTGTATAATAATCCATATTGGTGGAAAATTCACCTCTGTTTGGGGTCATAAAAATTAGAAGACAAATTATATGATTTAAAAATAAAGAGATAAAATGGGCATGGTAAATTAGCCACAGATACATTGTTCAAATGCAAGAAAGTGGAAAAGAATGAATATTTAATCCCACGCCATTTTGAAACTTAGCCAACCAAATAACAGTATTTGAGCCTAGGTAAAATTATATGTGGTTTATGGCTTCCTTACTTTTGGCTCTTGTCTCTTTTGTGTAAGTTCACATCTCTGTCCTTAGGATCACCTTCTTTTCTTACATCCATAAAGTTCTGAGGTTAGTACATGTTGCCACTCTTTCATAACAGTATAGTGCCACCTTTATCCTGCCATTTCTTGGTTCCCCTTAGTTCAAGTTGGAAGTTGATTTGTCTTTCGTTTTTGTTTTGTATTTCAGTCTCAAGACTCTTGTTGGTCTCCCGTGAAAATATCGTCAATCCAGGGACTTCTCTGTGGAGTATTTCTTCTTCACTCTAAGCTTCAGTAGAGAAATGTTCATTGTTCCACAAGTCACATGTTACTTTTAAAGATTCCTGTGCTTAACTGAATGTTCTGACCTTTAGGCCCTTCTAAAAGCATGAATAAGCTTGATTGTACAGTCACACTCATGGCTCCTTCTCCAACAGACATTTCCCTGACCACAATATCCTAATTCCAGTATGTTGCATAATGATATAGGCTGATATTGTCTCCATTGCCCCGAGTACTCTAGTTTTTATGCATGATGGCTGTTCTCTCAGTATATTCCATTCCTCTCATAGTTTACCACAGAGGAATTTTGGCCACATCTTCAAGACTTAGGTAACCTCCTCAGTTAATATCTGAGTTCATCACAAGTTCAGCTTCTCATATAACTGGAGGGCATGATAATGCTGAATTTTTATGGCACTGTAAAAAGGACCTCCTTTCCTCATTTCCATGTTAACCCTCACTGGCAACACCTAGTCTGCTCATGACAATGCAGGATTCTCTTACTAAGCTCTTACAAATTCCTGTAGTCTCCAACAATTATCCAATTTCAAAGTCATTTTGATATTTTCAAGCATTTGTTGCAGTGGCTCTCTGATTCATGATGGGATAACCTGTGTTAGCTTTCTGATACCCCTGTAGAAAGCTATCATTGTGCTATATCTTAAAGTAACAAGAATTTAGTATTTTATAACTTGGAGTGTCAAATATCCAAATGTGACATTACATTGTTAAAATCCAAGAATCTTTAGGACTATGTATTCTGTGAGGGAGTGTAATGACATTTACCTTCTTCAGCTCCTGCAGTCCAACACACGCCTTGGCCCTTGACTCCTCCCAATGACAGAACTGCTCTTCCCCAGATCCTGGTTGTATGGTCATAGCATTTTATCTGTGTTCCCCTTTCTTGCTTCTTTTTCTAACAAGTCATGTGATTGCATTGTTCTCTCCTGGGGAATCAAAGGTAATCTCCTTATGCCCTGGCCTTGGCTTTATCATTTCTCTAAACCTTTTTGTCCATATACATCTACAAATTCAAGGATTGGAGCAAGAGGACATAGGGATTTGGGTGGGGGTGGGGAGTGTAGTCAGGGAATTTGGAGTAGAGAAGCCTGAGAGTTACAAAGCTTCGAAGTTATCCCTTCTTTGGAATATCATACTCCTCTTTCACACTCAAGGCTTAAAGAGATTCTCTTAGTATGCATCCTAGAGAATAAAAATGCTCATTTTCCCATGAGATGGGTCAGGTGATGGCTTCTTCACCCAGATTTGCTAATGGTCTTAGCCTTAAATTCATCATCAAGATCAGAAGCATAGAATACTTCGTACACACAATGTAACTCAGGCTCTACTTCCTAATTTCATGGTCAGAAATGTACAAGGGGTCTATAAGGTCTCACCAAATCCAGAAGAAGGCACTCTAAACTAACAAAGCGGTCAAGTATATATCAGTCAAAACCAATCAATAGTCAATTAAAACATATCCCTTGGTCCAGCAACAAGGCTCAGTGAGTAAAGGTACTTTAGACTAAAGCCCAAGTTTGGTTTCCAGGACCTGCATGCTGGAGGAAGAAACACAACTCTCAGAAGCAGTCTTCTGAGATTCATACATGTACTGTCAGGTATGCAGATGCCTCCAAAAGAAAATTGTAATGTGCCCCCCAAAAAATTTTAAAAAGTGGAAAACTATGCTGTTACTCAATGATTCCAAATCAGACAATAGCTATAACTTTGTTATATTTAGATTTGTATATTTTATGTAGCTATATAGTTTGAGTGCATAATGCAATTGACTTTCATAAACGAAATAAATTGTGGCTTATTACATTTTGTTGATCTGATCTGTAGCATATTCAAATTCATATTGTAATATGTACCAGATGATTGGATACTATTGGTTTAGCAGGTAAATTTCTAAACTATAGTTTCAAATGTATTTAAAACCAGACCATGGTATTGGGAGAATGGGCAAGGTGAGAAGGTAATTAACTTTATGAATTAAGGTAGGATAAGAAATTCAGTTTGTCAGCTAGAACACTAAAAGGAATTACATTCTTTTAACTGGGCTTTTTTTTTTTTTTTTTTTTTTTTTTTGTCTAATGTCAGAACATCAAGATTTTGCATGGCTTCTCTATAGCCCCTTAGCCCCCTTACTAACATTCAGCATGATCTGTGTGGATGGGAGAAAGGAAGTATTAACTAATATGTCTTTGAACTGAAAATTTACATTCTGTATGATTTACCAGCATGTTAAAAATCCTAAATGTCTTAAAGACTATGCAAAGAGCATTGATTATGCAAAACTATTTCCTATGGGTCCCATTTATTTTCTCTTTTCATTATATATTTTGATTTTCTTCCCACTAATGAGAAGGCCAAGTAGGAAGTGTGTCTGTCACCTTTAAAAAGAAGGAAAAGGAAATACGATGTCTCCCAAGTATACGCCACAAATTCTTCAGCATTGAAAATATTAAAACTGTTTTCAATAGAAGATTCCTAATCTAAGCTTTTAAAGAAGCTAAAGAAGGGGATATTGGGGAAAGGAGTACAAGAAAAATGTTACTTTCCGTCAGCTGGAGAACTGAGCCATGTCAAAGTGGAAGGGAAATAATGATGTGTTGATGTAGAAGCTCCTTCCTCAGTGGGCTGATGGCCTGGACTCATTTGGACATGACAATCAGAGATCACATGGAAGATAACCCGATGTTTCGACTTTCTGTGTTGGGTTACACAGGATATTTTAGCAGCAGAGATTCTCTACCTGTGGATCAAAACCCAGTCGGGTAGCATATCAGACATCTACATCATGATTCGTGAAAGTAGCAAAATAACAGCCATGAAGCAACAATAAAATAACTATGGTTGGGCTCACCAGCATGAGAACTGTATTACAGGGTCCTAACATTAGGAAGGCCGAGAACCACTGCTTTACAGGGACCCAAACAACACAGGTCAGTCTGGGTTCCTATCCCTCCCTAGGTGATAAGAGCTCATTGGCCTGATGAATACAGAACTTTACATTCTTCAAAAGATTGTAATTGAATATGGGAAGGATTCCCAGGTGGAACAGTCTCTGGATTGTCCTTCCTTTAGTCTCTGCTCCATGGTTAGTCTCTACAACTCCTTCCATGGGTATTTTGTTCCCCCTTTTATGAAGGAATGAAGTATCCACATTTTGGTCTTCCTTCTTGAGTTTCTTAGGGTTTGTGGATTGTAATTTGTGTATTCCGATCTTCTGGGCTAATACCCACTTATCAGAGAATGCATACCATGTGTGTTCTTTTGTGATTAGGTTACCTCACTAAGGAAGATATTCCAGAGACTGCTCCACCTGGGAATCCTTCCCATATTCAATTATCAAAACCAGACACTATTGTGGATGCCAGCAAGTGCTGGATGATAGGAGCCTGATATAGATGTCTCCTGAGAGTCTCTGACAGTACCCAACTAATACAGAACTAGAGGCTCACAGCCATCCATTGGAGTGAGGATAGGATCCCCAATGAAGGAGCTAGAGAAAGGACCCCAAGGAGCTGAAGGGCTTGCAGCCCCTTAGGACAAACAACAATATGAACTAACTAGTACCCTCAGAGCTCCCAGTGACTAAACCACCAACTAAAGAGTACACATGGAGGGACTCATGGCTCCAGTAACATATGTATAGCAGAGGATGGCCAAGTTGGTCATCAATGGGAGGAGAGGCCCTTGGCCCTGTGAAGGTTCTATGCCCCAGTGTAGGGGAATGTCAGGGCCAGTAAGCAGGAGAGGGTGGGTTGGTGAGCAGGGGGAGGGGGGAAGGACCAAGGGTTTGTTTTGGTTTTGTTTTTGTTTTCTTATTTATTTTTATTTTTTATTTTTTAGGGGAACCTGGGAAAGGAGATATTGTATGACATGTAAATAAAGAAAACAGCTAATAAATACAGGCCGAGAGAGAGAGAGAGAGAGAGAGAGAGAGAGAGAGAGAGATTGTAGTTTTTCCCCCATGGCTGCTCTCTCCTGTCCACTGTTTCAGCAGTCACTTGCCCATCTAAATGAAGGGTGTAGACTCCTTCCCATGAGCCAAAAAGCACTCCCCTGGTACCTGATTACTTTTCATAGCAAATTCTGAGTGTGACAAATGTTTCAAAGTTTTCTAGGATTGATCTTATAGAAAAATCCATGATCCAATTAAAACCATGTTGTAGACCTCATCCCTACATTTCTAGAAACTTCCACTTTAACTATTTCAAAAAATTGGATATCAACAAAGCATCAAAGTCTCTTGGGAAGTTTGACTTTGTCATCAGAGATGCCACACTACTTATTTCAACTTTTTTTTTTTTTTTTTTTTCTGGGTGGAAGCAGGCAAGCATGGCCAAGGAACTGAAGCATCCTTCTCCATTTTTAGTGTTTTCTGGTTAGTGACCTTATTCTGTTTCTCACACCTCTTTCTTTTTGCTCTCCTGTTATAGCTATCCTTAACAACCTCGTGAAATCTGAGTGACAAGACAGGGTGGGGGGAGAAGGAAGGGGTAAATAAAAATCACATGATGAAGAACAAGAGACAAGAACATATTTCAGAAGGTTTTTTTTTTTTTTCATCATTTTCCTGCCTAAATCCATTTGTTTGTTAGTTCATTCTTTTAACAAAACTACAGTGCTCTTTTCCAAGTCCCACCAGCATCTGTGAGTGGGGCAGAGATGAAAGGCACAGGGTATTGCTTGTGGAGTCTGTCTGATGCCTTACAGAGAAGACAAAATGTGCAAAATAACAGGCTTGGAACAGCTTTCTCAACTTTTATTCTACACTGCTTTCCTGAAACCTGCTCTCTCTCTCTCCCTCTCCCTCTCTCTCTCTCTCTCTCTCTCTCTCTCTCTCTCTCTCTCTCTGTATGTGTGTGTATATCTGCTGTGTGTATGTCTGTGTGTATGAGGTGTGTGTGTGTGTGCATGCATATGTGTGTCTGTGTCTGTGTGTACAGTGTATGTGTGTTATGGTGTGTGTGCATGCATGTGTATGTCTCTGTGTGTAGTCTCTGTGTGTATGGTGTATTTGTGTGTGTGTGTGTGTGTGTATAGGGTGTGTGTGCATACATGTGTGTGTGACTGTGTGTATGTGTGTCTCTGTATATGATGTTTGTGTGTGTGTCTGTGTATATGGAGTGTGTGTGCACGCATGTGTGTCAGTTTGTGTATGTGTTTGTGTGTATGGGGTGTGAATGTACATGCAAGTGTGTCTGTGTGTGTTTACATGTGTGTGTTTACATGTGTGTGTTTACATGTGT
>JADRCD010184678.1:0-28732 GCA_019843815.1 Montemys delectorum
TGTGTAAACAGCCCTCACTCGGTACCCAAAGGGCGGTCTGGAAGGACTCGGGCAGGTAGAGGGGTGAAACGTGCAGGGGTCCCTGGAGGTTAAGTAGAGAGACAGAAGGAGAGAAGAGACTGGATGTAAACTCATCATCCTCTTCAGTCCCACGAGTTTGCCAATTTTCCCTATGAACATTAGACTCTTAAAAAAATTAAACGACTTTTCCTGCTGAGAAAAGGGATCACTAACATGACCTGGATTCTTAAAATTTGGGATGTCAAGACTTCTCCCCTACGGAGAATTATTGAAGACCACAAATCGCTTTTGTGTGCATTCTATATATTTTTGCAGGCGTGTACAGATACTCTATTTGAAAGTAAAATTAATAACTCGTAAAAATATTTATCTTGAAAGTAATTCTTACATGGTAGCAGAAATGATGTCAGGTACTTTTTTCTTCAGAAAAAGTTTGTCCAAAAACAAATAGAGCATTGGTTAACATTATTTAAATCCGTTGCTTTGGGGTTTTTGGTTGGTTGGCTGGCTGGTTGGTTGGTTGCTTTGATTTGTTTTGTTTTGTTTTGTTTTGTTTCTGTTTTGGTTTTTTTGTTTTTAAACAAGGTCTTGCTATGTAGTTTAACCTGTCCTCAGATTTCTCTGTCCTCCTGTTTCAGTCTCCTTGATGCTGGGATTACAAACTGGCGTCATCATATATTGAAGTCTTTTTCTTCTTGATTTTTGAGACAGGATCTCACTGTATGTGGCCTGAGGTGGCCTGAAACACTACTATCAACCAGTCTGATCTGGATCTTGCTGCAGTCTTCTAGCCTCAGACTGCTGAATGCCTTGAACTTCTTTATGGTGCCTTAGTTTAATTGCAAAGCTCTATGCTTTTCTGTATTTGATTCATTCTATTGCAGTCTCATAAGTATCAGAACTCTAGAAACTTTTCCTTTAAGAATAAATAGAAAATAGGGTCTTAGTAGTATTATGAAAAGATGCTTTAACCTTATAAATAACCTGAAAGTAGTCTTAAGAACTGGACTAGGTGTTCTCTAACAGAACTTTGGACCACTACTTTGTACCGTTGTCAAGATTTCAGCCTGTCCTTTAACTCCTCCATTTTCTTGTCAAATAACTAAGCATTGACCTTTACTGTAATTATTTTTATACATCTTTATAAGCTTAGGAACAGAAGTCATTTCTTATGTTGTGCTATACATAGAACTTCTCTTAGGCAAATACTTTTTAAGTAGAGAGAGAAGTCCTTTGTTCAAAATTGTATTTGTTGAGTGTGTCTTATTAGCTGGAAGTTCCTTTTTTTTTTTTTAAAGATTTATTTATTATATGTAGGTACCCCGTAGCTGTTTTCAGACACATCAGATCCCATTACAGATGGTTGTAAGCCACCATGTGGTTGCTGGGATTTGAACTCAGGACCTTCGGAAGAGCAGTCAATGCACCTAACTGCTGAGCCATCTCTCCAGCCCTAGCTGGAAGTTCTAATCAACCATTATTTGGGAGCAATCACAGTATCATATAGAATGCTAAGTTGAGTGTAAATAATATCATTTACTGAACACGTAATATATACAATGTACTGTTTTAAAGCATTAGCTACTTTAACATTCCCAACAACTGTGAGCTTCAGAGTTTAGGATTGAGGCAAAGAGTAATGGGATTATTGCTCAAGTAGAAAAGGCTTATGTTGCCTGATTTAAAAAAAAAAAATCAGAAAATGACAAACCAAGCTGCACACATACCTCTAATCCTACCACTTGGGAGGTAGAGGCAGGAGAATCAAGGAGTTCAAGACTAGTGTCAGGTGCCTGAGACCCTGTCTCGGAGAAGAGGTCAGACAAACAACGAACTGGCAAAGGCGAGCAAGGCATGAGCTCTGTTCTAGGGAAAATACCTTGGGCTTTGGGTTATACAAAGTAGGTCCAACGTATCCCTCAAGCTTCATAAATTTCTCAACTTCTAAACTTACATAATACAAGAAATTGTTTCCTTTGTGGGTAGGATCTGCAGAGTGTTATAGTGTTCATTGTAAATCCAGTTAGGGAAGGCCCTGGGCTTCCTGGAGAGAGCCTATGTGGTGATGAAGACATAAAAGTCAATATACCAAGCCCTGCCTAAAAGAAGCGTGGCTCCTAGACTATAACAGGAGTGGGTACTTAATGCCGGTATTAGGTTTTTCTTCCTAAGCCTTCAGTACAGTTTTGATATGTAAACAATAGTATTAACCATTGTTGAGGAGGAACTTAGAGAAAAGTTTGAAGCCACTTTAGAAAGAGTAGTATGGAAAGAAGGCCAGTTACTTATTGTTCAGTTTTAGAGTCTTAGAACTCAAGGTAGAGAGTCTGATACAGTGTTTATATAAAACTGTTTTATAGTTTCATCCCGAGTCTTCCAAGATGGGGGTTAGATAGCTCTGTGTGGGTTAATTGGGGTTGGGAGGATTGGAGAATCTGGAAATACTAAACTCATACCAATTGAGATTAGAAGAATCAGTTGCCATTAAAAGTTAGTACTGAAAGCCAGATAGAGTAGTGCACACTAATTGCATTCAGGAAGCAGAGGTAGGCAGATCAATGTGAGTTCTCTGCTAGCCAGGGCTACAAAATAAGACACTGTCCCAAAAACAATAACGGAAGTTAGCACTGAAAACTTGACGCTGGAGTATATGAGCCAAAGGGATACACAGGCTCAGCTGGTGATTCTTATTATTATGTTTGGTATTTTTTTTGAAAAGTTCAAATGACTTCATACTATTGAACAGAAGGCATCTAATAATAGAAGGTCATACAGGCCTTTTCCTCTGGTTGCAGGGAGAGTCTTGGTTGAGGCTATGTAACAGGTCATAAGAGAATGTGAAGTACTTTTCTTAGTCATTGAATTCACAGCCCTAATCTCAAAGTTTTGCCTTTTCTGTTTATTTTTCTCTTTCTTTTTTATTGGTTTGAGACCAGGTCTTACTACATAGACCAGGCTAGCCTCAAACTTGTTGTGATCCTCTCCACTCTGTGTTTTGAGTGCCACCGTGCTCGGCCTCTTGTCACATTTTCTCCTCAGTCTTTACAGCTTTCTTTAAATTACATGAGAACTTAGTAATATAAATCATAGCAAGAGTCCATTCTGCACCGCCCCCAGAGATTAGGAATATTGAAAATGTTTTTTGCAGTTGATTACTGATGTAATTATTGGTGTGGTTATTGATGATTGAGATTGAATCTTTGCATGTAGTCTAGTCTCCAATAACTACTGACCCTCACTTTGTTCAAACTGATCTAATATCAGGTACTTTAAAGACAGGATCTCTCTAGCCCTGGCTAACCTGGAACTTGTCATGTAGACTGAGCTAGCCGTGAACACAAAGAAATCTTCCTCTGTCCTTAGGTGCAGGAATTAAAGGCATGTTCCACTCTGCTTGGATAAAATTGGATGCTGCCTTCTTCTAGTTCAGACAGACTCTCAGTGTGCCAACATATGTTAATTGGTGGTGAGTGGAACAGCTAAACTACAGGGATTGGCAGAACCTTCAGAAAGCTTTAAAGTATCTAAGTCCCCTAAGCAGAGTGCTTGAGAGTGGAGCTGGGAAACATGAGCCAAGGGGAAACCATCTGCTGCTGCTTGTCTACAGTACAAGATGTTTTTCAGCTACAGAAGTCCTGCCTTCTCCAGCAGATGATGATAAAAATGGAAACATATTAAAAAGATGAATGAAAGTGTCCCCCGTTATCTGTCTCATCAGTCTGAAGTTTGAAGCGTGCGGGAACTCACGCTTTCATTTCTAAGTGCTTCCCTACCTAGTCTTCTCCTGACGCTATCCTTCACTCAGGGTTTTGAGTTCAGTCAAGCTCATTACAACCAGAATATCTGCTTTTCCCAGATATATGTATGTAGGTGGCTATTGCCATCTCCTTAAGTGATCAATAGGCATCTTACATGTAACATGTCCTAAACGTAATAGGTACTCTCCCATAAACCTCTTTCCCTTAGCTTTCTGTATCTAAGTAACTACTACATCTCTCCAGTTGTTCAGACCAGGAAATCCAGTTATCCCTGATTTTACTTGTATACACATCATTTTTGTCAGTAATTCTTTTTAAAAAAAAAAAAAAAGATTTATTTATTTATTATATGTAAGTACACTGTAGCTGTCTTCAGACACTCCAGAAGAGGGCGTCAGATCTCCTTACAGATGGTTGTGGGCCACCATGTGGTTGCTGGGAATTGAACTCAGGACCTTCAGAAGAGCAGTCAGTGCTCTTAACCGCTGAGCCATCTCTCCAGCCCTGTCAATAATTCTTGATTGCTCTATGTTCAATATATATTTAGAATATGGCATCCACTGCCATATAAGGTTAAGGTTAAGCCTACATATCTCACCCAACTCCTTCCAGTAGTTTCTTCATTTCTCTCTCCTTTACTTCCCATTCCAGCCTGTCCTAAACACAACAGTAACAGTGCTTCTTTCCGAATATTAATAAGCAAGTTGGGACTGTGCCTCAGTTGATAGAGTGTTTGCCTCGTGTGCATGAGTTCCATCCCCAGCCACACATAAACCACATATGGTAGCAAATGCCTGTATTTGGCATTTGGAAGGTAGAGGCAGGAGAATTAGAAGTTAAAGGTCCTCTCCATAGGGACTGTGAGACATGCCTGGGATACATAAATCCTGTCTCAAATAAAAGGTAAGTGAAGTGTGATAAATACAACATGTAATTCTAGCACTGGAGAGACTGAGGCACAAAACATTTTAAGCCTGAAGCCACCTGAACATAAAACAGTAAAATAAAAAAACCTTAAGTTAGGCTTGTTCCTCTACTTAAAACCCTCCACTTGCTTTTCTGTCTGAAGTGAAAAAGAATTCTCTGGAGCTAGAATTATAGGTGGTTGTGAGCTATGTAACATGGGTGCTAGGAACTGAACTTAGATCTAGTGGTTGTGAGCTATGTAATATGGGTGCTAGGAACTGAACTTAGATCTAGTGGTTGTGAGCTATGTAATATGGGTGCTAGGAACTGAACATAGATCTAGTGGTTGTGAGCTATGTAATATGGGTGCTAGGAACTGAACATAGATCTAGTGGTTGTGAGCTATGTAATATGGGTGCTAGGAACTGAACTTAGATCTCTAGAGGAGCACTGAGCTCTCTTTTCCACTTTACCACTGAGCCATTTCTCTAGCACCTAAAAATAAATTTTAGAAGCAAAGTTCACCTGTTTCAGTGATAAAGAAAATTTTTAAATTCCAAATTCAAGTTTATAAAAAACCACATCAAAGGACACTCTTATAAGAACATAACTAAAAAAGGAAAGATAAAAGTTGGGTGTGTATACACATCACCTTAGCCCTAAGCCAGTGAGTGCCCATACAGAACATCAGTAAAACAAAATGATACAAAATCCTACTCTTCTCTCTATACCTTGTTTTGGAAGAGAAATATTTAACTTTAATTTGATCTTTGCTTCTTGTTAGAAGGACAACTTTGCCTATGAAGCTTTTTCTCTATATGAATTGAGACATCCCTTGGTTATATCTAATGAGATGGCATATTAATTTCATATATCAGTCCGTACCTGGTAAACTTCTGAATCTTAAAAATGTGTATTTTGTATACTGCTCTCATGTACTTATGAATAGCATATTCATTTGAAAACTTAGTAACTTATTTCTAATACATGATCTTTGACAAGGGCTTCTTATGCCTTTTTCAGTTGCTGACTTTATAACATTGATTGTCCTATTCAGTGTCTTTTTGAGATATTAGCTTCTATGTTCTTAATACTTCTCACACTGTTCATATCTGTTCATCCTATTTTGGCCTCATGAGACGAGGGGCTTATTCTTTTCAAACAACAGCAGCATCTGGCCTACTAGTTAGTGCCTTCATTTTGGGTCATATTCTACTTTATCTTTAAAAAAGAAGTTAAAGGAATTGTAATTTGGGGTTTTTTTTTGTTTGTTTGGTTGGTTGGTTGGTTTGGTTTGGTTTTTTGAGACAGGGTTTCTCTGTGTAGCCCTGGCTGTCCTATTACTCGCTCTATAGACCAGGCTGGCCTCGAACTCAGAAATCCGCCTGCCTCTACCTCCCAAGTGCTGGGATTAAAGGCTTGCGCTACCACTGCCTGGCAAAGGAATTGTAGTTATGTTACCTGGACACATATCATGCTCAAGATTCACCTGGAAGTATATCAGAAGTGCTCTCTAAAGTAATGAAGGGAGGTTGAATCCAATAGTGATTATCATCTATAGCTTTTTAGACCTTTTGTGCCTTGATAGTGACAGCAGCTGTTAACTGTAGAGTCTGTCATACACAAATAAAAATACTTTCTTTGTTAAAAAAAAAAAAAAAAAAAAAAAAAAAAAAAAAAAAAGATTGGTCAGTGGTGATGCACACCTTTAATCCCAGCACTTAGGAGGCAGTGGCAGCTCTGGTCTACAGAGTGAGTTCTAGGACAGCCAGGACTACACTGAAAAACCCTGTCACAAAACAACAACAACAACAACAACAACAACAACAACAACAAAAACTAGAGGAGGAAGAGGAAGAAAGGGGGAGAGGAGGAGAGAAGAGGGAGGGAGAGAGCAAGGAAGGGGAGAGAGAGGGAAGGGGAGAATAAAAGAGACCTGGTGTGGTGACTTAGCACTCAGCACTTGGGAGACAGATAGCTCTCTGAATTCAAAGTCATCTGGTCTATATTTCGAGTTCCAGGCCAGCTAGAGCTACATAGTAAGACGTTGTCTCTAGATAAATGATAGGAAAGAAGGAAACGAGTAAAGACAATTCCTGGCCTTTTCCTCACTTTCAGTTGAATGATAAAAGTTTGATCTGTATCAAGACTAAATTTTCTCCCATCCTTCAGACTTAATTATTATAGGAGCTGAAGAGGGGAAGAGACTAGAGAGAGAAAGGAATGCTAGAGGGGGAAGGAGAGGAGGGAAGGGCCCTAGCTTTCATAATATAATTAGTTTCCTACCACCCAAGGTTCTTTTCTGTCCAGCACCTACAGTGTATGGTCCAGCTACATATTAGACATATGAATTAACTCTTTGTTTCAGTTGCCTGGACCTGGAACAGTGTTCTCTTAAAGTATTGGAACCAGAGGGAAGCCCAAGTTTGTGTTTACTGAAACTAATGGGTGACAAAGGATGCACAGTCACAGAACTGAGCGACTTCCTCCAGGCTTTGGAGCACACTGAGGTTCTTCAGCTTCTCAACCCCCCAGGTAGGTCTCCTTCCACCTTTCAGGACTATTCTTCAGAAATTCATGGAGTCGAATTTAGAGAAGAATACCTTTTTTTTTTGACCAGGTAAATTGTGTTCAATATTTTTGGAAAATATAAATGTGTATAAGAGCCTCATTCCTCTTTTCCCCCCATGTTGACATATCAAAAGTATTGGATTGTAATTCAAGAAGCAAGCTATACAAAACATTTTTAAGCAATTATTTAAAAAAAATTTAAGTGTAACCCACATATTTGATATTAGAGAATTATCCCATAATATTGTAGTCCACAAGATGCCTATATTCTAGGAGGATGTATGCTAAAGTATTTACATATTAGGTTTCTGTAACACACACTGAAATAGTGTAGCCCAAAACACAGTGTAGCTATAAGAGTGAGGTAAAGTGAGGTCAAATGTTCACTATTTTTTATCATTGTAATACTTTTGAAATGTTAGCTATATGAATTTTTCATACTACACCTGTATTAAGTGAAGCTCTTCATATGTAAAGTCATGTGAAGAATAGGGAACAAGGAGCTCGAAATATAGCAGCTCATCAGTTCTTCCATAGGAGCAGAGCATGGTTCCCTGTACTCACGTCAGGCAACTCAAAATTGCCTGTAACCCAGCTCCTGGGGATCCAGTGTCTTGTTCTGACCTCTAACATCACCTTCACTCACCTGCATGTACACAGAAACACAAACACAGAAATAAAAATAAAATGCAAAGTTAAAAAACAAATAGGAAACAGGCTGGAGCAATGGATATATTAAAGATTAGAAAACAGTCTCTTCTCCGTGTGGCTGCAGGTGGACCTGATCAGCTAGAGTGGCACTTATGTGTGCAAAAAGAGGAAGGACATGACATCAAAGTTGCTTGATTGAGCCACGTATGGTAGTCCATGTCTGTATTCCCAGGAAGATCGAGTTCAAGGCCAGCCTGAACTACATAGTAAGATCCTGTTTCAGATGAACAGACATTGCCTGGTGGCAGCAGCAGTGCAAGCCTCCTTTCCAGGATTCCATACGGCCAGACGTCCCGTTAGGAGTGAAGAATCCAGTCAAGCCTAGAAGGGCTGTAAACTATGGACTTGATGGTCTCTGTTTTACATTATTTTGGTGTACTAATGTTTTTCTCTATAACCAAACTGATTATGATATTTTAAATTATTTATGTGCATTATTGTGTTTATGTGTATGCACCTGCATATGTGTATATTCACCACACGTATGCAGGTACTCTTAAGAGGCCAGAGGGCATAGGAACCCGGGAGGCTGAGTTGTAGGTACTTATAAACTACCCAATGGTGAGTTCTGGGAGTACATCCTCCGTGAAAACACTAAACAGTCCTAACCACTGAGCCATCTCTCCAGCCCTATGATATATGTTTAATATGAGAAAATAGAGACATAAGATATAATAGCAAATTGCCAATTATCCCTATGAGAAACCCAAACTCAAATTGATGTCGTGAAGGTAATACATTACTTCTCCCTGAAACAGCCAGAAGTGGAGAAGAGCTGGAAGTTTAATGTCTTCCTCGTCTTTCTTGATACTGACTTCCTTCTAGGACTGACTCACTCACTTAGCCTAGGGTGTCTACTGGATGCTCTCCGTCCCATTTATCACTGTCCCAGAATTCTAAACAAAAAGCAGGTTTATTCTAGTCAACTAGTTTTGTTCATTTGCTTGTCCCTAATACTGTCACTGTAGCCAAGGCCATGGAATGTGCTGACTGACATGCTTGGCTTAGAACTAAGAATGGAATTAGGCTGAGTCAGCTTTCCAGGAACCACACGGATCATCAACAAAAATAGACTGGCTGGATAAGAAAAAGAGCCCACAGACCCTGGAGATGTAACTGGACTTGACCACAAATACAAAAGGTCCTAGATTATGAGGGAGGTAACCTGGATCCCAGCCGCTCTCTGTTTTACTGTGTGCCTTCACATGCCTCACTTGGAGTGTACTGTATTGAGTGTTCGGCTTCCTCAGCTAGAACCTGTCGGCTAGGAACAATGAACTGCAAATGCAGATGCCCCACATGTAATTGTTGCCCATTTCTCAGCAATGAATGTCCTAAAGTGTAATGTGCAGCCTAATGCACACACCATCTACTAAGTGCTCATGCTCAGTGAATGGGGAACCCTCTGCCTCACAGAGTTACAGGAGTCACACGGAATGGTAGCTCAGGCCTGTCCTCCTAGCACTCAAGGAAGCTGAAGTAAGAGCATGGCCATGAGTTAGCCAGGCCACACGAGTGGGTCCTGGCAAGCTTTAGTTACAAGTGATACTTCCTCAAACAAACAAAAAATAATCATAGAAAATATTCTTATGTTTTAATAACAAATCCAAGAATAAGACTATCCTAAGAAAAACGTAAGCTCTAACAAAAATCAGTTTAATTTGTGACTTTGCTCAGAATTATTCATTGAACACTTTTTGTATTCTGTTACCTTCATGGTCTCAGGCACATGAATTCAGAGATGAACAAGGCAATTATTTTTGCCTATTAAAAGGTCTTTGTACCAAGGAGTACACATGGGTCTGGCTGCATATGTAGCAGAGGACTGCCTTGTCAAACATCAATGGGAGGAGAGGTCCTTGGTCCTATGAAGGCTCGGTAGATGCCCCAGTATAGGGGAATCAAGGGTGGGAAGGAGGGAGTGGGTGGGTGGATGGAGAAACACCCTCATAGAAGCAGGGGGAGCGGGGATGGGATGTGTGTTTCCAGGAGGGGGGAAAACCGGGTAAGGGGATAACACTTGAAATGTAAGTAAATTTAAATAAATAAATAAATAAATATTTTTTAAAAAAGGTCTTTGTTCAATAAAGCAGACAAATATCAAATCTAGAACAACTCTAAAAAACAATTATAAGCCAGGAATAGTGGAGCACACCTTTAATCCCAGAATTTAGGAGGCAGAGTCAGGCAGATCCCTAAATTTGAAGCCAGCTTGGTCTATATAGTAAGTTCCAGGACTACATAGTAAGACCCTATCTTGAAAAGAAAATATGTGTCTGTGTCTGTCTGTCTGTCTGTCTGTGTGTGTGTGTGTGTGTGTGTGTGTGTGTGTGTAAATTTATCTGATCTCCAGTTTTCCATTTTAGTACTTTGAATTTGTGTGTATGTGTTTTTCAGTTTTGTTTTTGGTTTTGGTTTTTTGTCAGTTTTTTTTGTTTGTTTGTTTTGGTTTTTGGTTTTTGAGACAGGTCTTCTCTGTATATAATCATCCTGACTGTCCTGACCAGGCTGGCCTCAAACTCACAGAGATCTGCCTGTCTCTGCCTCCTGAGTGCTGGGATTAAAAGCATGCACCACCGTACCTAGCTTAGAGCATTACATTCTTTTTTCTTTTTTTTAAGATTTATTTATTTTATGTAAGTACACAGTTGCTCTCTTCAGACACACCAGAAGAGGGCATCGGATTCCATGGTGTGAGCCACCATGTGGTTGCTGGGAATTGAACTCAGGACCTCTAGAAGAAAAGTCAAGTTCACTTAACCGCTGAGCCATCTCTCCAGCCCAGTGCATTGCATTCTTAAATTTTAATGAAGATGCAAAGCATGCTAGTGTTTTCTCTGTTTTGTACTTATGCCATTTTACAGGAAGCATCAGTTCTTATTCCACAGAAAGCAATGTGGTTTTTTTCTTTTTTCTTTTTTTTTTTTTTTTCTGATAGTCCTTGTAGAGAGGTGTGGTTAAGGCAAGATGTATTCTGTAGATGATGCTGTGAGCATCTTATCAGGCCTCTTAGATCCAAATGCAAGAAGGGGAAATTAGATTCATTTTGACTGAAGGAAGAACTTTAGTCTGATTTTGCCATATTTTGTTCCAACTGTTATGGAACTGTAACCAGAGATAGCTCTTAAGAGATAATGAGCGTAGAGGTCCTGACTTTTGAGAAGCTAACTTAGATCCTGTTTATTTGTTCTGAAAACTAAAAGAAGCTAAGGCAGATCTGGGGGTCATTTCTAGTGACCACTAGCACGAAGGTGAAAGCTCATTCAGAAACATGTGCTCCTAAGTTGTTGCACCTAATACAGTTTCTAAAGACGCCCCTAGAAATGAGCTGTCCCTATTTCTGCTAGCTCTCTCATTGGGTTTTTCCACAGCACAGGGGTTGACTACTTTGCTCTAGATCTGTCTTCCTTGAATTATTTGTTAAACTGCTTCTAGTTTTGATGTGCCTGGTGTTCATCACAAGTACATACATGTGTAAACATACCTGTGCATGTACCATACACATACGAATCATATTTATATACATATACATAATAATAAACAGATTTTTCTTTAACATTTTTCATAAATCTGTTTTTATATTTCCCCCTCCCTCACCTCCTCAGATCCCCTTTCCTCCCTACCCACCCAACTTTGTTTTCTCTCTAACAACAAACAACAAAACAGAAAGCAAAACTCAACCAATAAGAAAAAAAACAACAAAACAAACACACACACACAGAACCTGGCCAACTACTCCTGGACATGGAGGCCTGCCCTGGACTGTGGTTGATATATTCACCTACATTGTAGAAAACTGATTTTCCCTTTGCTGGCTAGCATCAATTACAAATAATTTCTTGACTCTTGACTGAAGGAAGAACTTTAGTCTGATTTTGCCATATTTTGTTCCAACTGTTATGGAACGGTAACCAGAGATAGCTCTTTACAGATAACTATAGCATAGCAGTCCTGACTTTTTAGGGGTGGAACTCTATGCCGGTCTTGCGCATGCTGTCATAATGTCTTTAAATTCCGATTCGCACAGCGCTTCTGTTTCTGGAAGACACTGTCCTTAGAGCCATCCCCTATATCTGGCTCTTACAGTCTTTCCACGTCCTCTTTTGCATAGATCCCTGGGCCTTGAGGGGAAGGGCTTTATGGAGATGCCTCATTTAAGACTGAGTGCTTGTTGCAGAATCCCATAGCCGAACATTAGGGCGAACTCAGGGAGTCCCGGAGAGAAGAAGGAAGAATAGGAGGAACCAAGGGCTTCAGGAACATCACAAGAACACTGCCCACAGAATCAACTGACCCAGTCTCATGGGGGCTTACAGAGATCAGGGAGCCTGACCTAGGTCTCTGCATATATGCTATGGCTGGGTGTTCTTGTGGGACTCCTAACAGTGGGAGCAGGGGCTAGTCGGACTCTTTTGCCTGCCTGTGGGACCCTTCTTTTCCTACTGTGTTACCTCATCCAACCTTGATGTGATGGTATGTGCCTGATCTTATTGTGGCTTGTCATACCATGTTTGGTTAATGTCCCTGAGAGGCCTGCTCTTTTCTGAAGAGAGGCAGGGGCTGGGAGAGCATGAGTCTTAGGGAGGGGGAAAAAGGGGGAGGTAGGGACTGGGAGAGGGAAGGGAGGGCAAAGTGTAGTAGGAATGTAATATAGGAGAGAAGAAAAATAAATAAATAAAGACTGAATGTTCTAAAGTCTCTCACTCTGCACATTGTGCTGTTTCTATCTGCTGCGAGCAGCAGCTTCTGTGATGAGGACTGAGCAATATTCTGATCTATGAGTATGGCAATATGTCAGCAGGGGTCATTTTACTGCTATGGGGTTTTTTTTCCTTCAGAATATTAATATTCCTCCTTGGCCCATGACTTAACTAGTCTCAGGTTCTTAGACATTTTAGCAATGTCAACAATGGATTCAATTCCATCTCCTAGAGTGGGTCTTAAATTTAATCAAAAGTGTGTGGTTACTCCCATGACATTTGTGCTGCTATGGCACCATTATATCTTGCAGACAGGTCACTGTTGGAGGTTACATGGTTTGCAGCTGGCAGATGTTGATAATTGCCTTTCTCGAGTGGTAGTGTGCAGAGCACCATGAACACTAGTCAGTAGGGCGGAAGCTTCTAGTTAGACACCAGCTCAATTTCTCAGGTCTCTAGTTCATGTCAGGTTGAAAAAAAAACTAGCCTGTGCACTCCGTAGGCATCTAACTCAGCTCAAGTGCTGGCCACATGAATGTTTATGACCAGGTATTCGTGTGCGCATCGGCATTGAGAGCTGTAATATGACGTCTGCCTGGCAGGTGTCCTAAAAGGTGCATCCTGATCTCAGGGTAGAGCATATCAAAGTCTTTTGCAGTTAAGCATTTTTCTCGTTTTGCAAAGTTCTCAGCTGGATACATACAAAGAAGAAATAAATTATTTATGATAAATATGAATATGAAAACTGTTTCTAAAATATTTCTTTATTGTTTTCTATATATAAGCAAGAAAAACCCTCTTTTGTAACTTTACCTTTTTTTTTTTTTTTTTTTTTAGGATTAAAGATCACCGTAAACCCAGAATCCAAGGCAGTTTTGGCTGGACAGTTTGTAAAACTGTGCTGCCGAGCAACTGGACATCCTTTTGTACAATATCAATGGTTCAAGATGAATAAAGAGGTAAATTTGAAATATCTTTTAATTTTACTTAGGTTGGTTAGTTAGCCGGTTGGCTGGCTGGCTGGCTGGCTGGCTGGCTGGCTGGTTGGCTGGCTGGCTGGTCATTTTTGTGAGTTTAGAGCTAAGAAGAACATAGGCAGCATGGTAACAGGATATGAAGAACCAGCAGAGTTTTGAAACAAGGAATTTTTCTTTCTCTGAGACAGGGTTTCTCTGTATGTTACCCTGGGGGGTCCTAGAACTCATTCTGTCAACCAGGCTGGCTTCAAACTCACAGAGACCAGCCTATCTCTGTTCCTGAGTGCTGGGATTAAAAGTGTTTGCCACCACTGCCTAAAGGATTAAACAAAGGATTTATGTTTTGGAGGAAGGGTTATTTGTTTGTTTGTTTGTTTGTTTGTTTTTACATAAAAACTTGTCCTTGAAGAAGGCAGAGAACAGCAAGACTACCAGGTCCCCTATTGCCTGGGCTGCTGAAAAACACTTGTAGTGTGGTCTCCGTGAATTAATGGAGGTGAATCACAGGGCATACTTCTGCGTGTGTTTTGAGGCTGTGGTTAACCAGACTGATAAATCAGCTGAAGAGCATGAGGAAGCAAAAAGAAAAATTAAGGACTCCCTACTTTTCCACTTGAGTATCTTGGCCATGTTTACTGTGTAGGTCTTTTGTTTGTTTGAGAAGACTGGAGAGGTCTATGTCTAGGAGGAAAAATCAGAGTGGGACTCCATGCTTAATACATGTGCCTGTGAGTCACACTATCACTTTGGATAGCTAAAGAGACAACAATGAGAGTGTATAGTGAAAGAAATTAAAAGACGGACAGTCAAAAGAGTTAGAAGAAGGGCTGGAGAGATGGTTCAGCGGTTAAGAGCACTGACTGCTCCTCCAGAGGTGCTGAGTTCAGTTCCCAGCAACCACATGGTGGCTCACAACCACCTGTAATGGGATCTGATGCCCTCGTCTGGTGTGTCTGAAGACAGCTACAGTTCATATACATTAGATAAATAAATAATTCTTTTTAAAAAAAAGAGAAGAATAAAAAGCAAAATATTTCAAGAATGAAAGGTATAACCAACTTCTTCAGTGCTGCTAAGAAGGAGGCATAGACAAAAGTATTTGTTGGCTAATTTGTGATAGAAGGGATTTAGTGTATGTTTTGAAAATGATTTGGTAAAGGAAAGAAACACATGCTAGAACCAAGGAAAAAAATGCAGGAACAATTTCAAGAAGATGGGATTACTGAAAAGAAAAAACTTTTCCCTTAGATTCTGAGCTCTGGCCCTGTAAATAGTAAGTAAAATGGGTTAGTAGGGGCTGCAGAAGTGACTCAGCAGTTAAGAGCACTTCCTGGGGACCTAGGTATGGCTGTTATCACTAACGTGGCAAATATAGGAGATCTGACAGCTACTTCTGGCCTCTGCAGGTGCTGTGTGCATACGGTGCTCACACAGACACACAGGCAAACACGTATATAACTAAATCAATAAAATAGATCTTAAAATTAACAAAAATGGGGACCAGGCATGGTGGTGTATGCCTTTAATCCCCGCCCTCCAGAAACAGAGGTGGGGAGATCTCTGAGTTCAAAGCTACCCTGGTCTACGTAGTGAGTTCCAGGATAGCCGGGTCTTTGTAGAAAGACCCTGTCTCAAAAAACAACAACAACAACAACAACAACAAAAACCAACAATGGATTACCAGAAGAAAAACATGAGGTCTGCAGTTCATCAGGAAAGGGCTCTTGCTGACGAGACTGATGATCTGAGCTTCATCCCTAAGACTCACATGATCAAAAAACTGATCCCCAAAAGAACTGATCCCCCAAAGTTGTTCTCTGACCATCACACATACATCATGGTACATGTGCGTGTGCGCATCCCGACACACATAAGTACAATAAATGAATAAACACAAAACATTTTTAAACTCTTCATATGCATGGAAGAACTTACAAATTAAGCAGCTTGCCAAATTAGTTAAATTAGAGGCCTATATACCTAACTTATGAGAAAATCAAGTGTGTTTCTTCAAAGAAGAAGAGATTCTGGACAGATCACACACGCCTTTAACGTTAGTACTTGGGAGACAGAGGAGCACAGTTCAAGGCTGGCCAGGACTGTATTGTAAGACTGTCTCAAAAGAAACAAACCAATATACTCAAAAAGGCAAAGATGTTCTAGAAGAGCAAGGGTAGGTGAGGGAAGTTTCGTGATGTTTGTTCGTTGTGAAAGTCTTTCTTCTTCTTTATGAAGATAAAACTGAGAATTTACGATAGATCTACTCTAACCTGAGATTAGCATGAAGGGAACACAAACTAACCATTACTTCAAGTCTGACCAAAATAAAAGAAACCTTCCTATAGCCGTTCCTTCTTATCACTTCTGTGCTTTCCATGAAGCCAAACACTTCAGAGAAGCTGGATGTAGTTTTGTTAAGCAGCCTGTCTTCTTAAGTATTTTGTAGATGAGAAAGTAAAGTGCCAAGATAACAATAGGTTATCCACGTAGTCATAGTTCATTTGGCCAGAAAGGAACATGATAGCTAGTTTGTTTTCTTCATTCCACTGTACTGTTTATTGTACACTATGCATAAAAGTTGCACTTCAGTTGTATAAATTTAGTGTACTATCTTAATGACCAAACAGATGGGTTCCTACTAGTGAGTTCCTCAAAATCTGGGGAACATTTAGCCTCCCTGATGGATAGATTTGTTAAAGACTGGATATTTCAGTCCTCAAAATCTTACTTTATTTTTATTATTGTTATTTCTAGATTTATTTATTTATTTCATATATGTGAGTACACTGTAGCTGTCTTCAGACACCAGATGAGGACATCAGATCTCATTACAGATGGTTGTGAGCCACCGTGTGGTTGCTGGGAATTGAACTGAGGACCTCTGGAAGAGCCGTCAGTGCTCTTAACCGCTGAGCCATCTCTCCAGCCCAAAATCTTACTTTTTACTTTGTAACTAGGCAAATATTTAGGATTTGAAGAAAAAAAGAAACATACTTTTCAAAAGTCTGTAATCAATTCATAGATCTTACACAGCATGTATTATAAGCTGGATTTTTGATGAATTCTTCACCCATGCCCTCCTACTGATTCTTTTGCAGATCCCATATGGAAATTCATCAGAACTTATTTTTAACACAGTCCATGTAAAAGATGCAGGCTTTTATGTCTGCCGAGTTAACAACAGTTCCACCTTTGAATTTAGCCAGTGGTCACAGCTGGATGTATGTGATGTGGCAGAAGTAACAGACAGCTTCCAGGGTGAGTGATAAATGAAGTTACATGTTTATTTGTTTAAATGTTTATCTAAAAATTACTCCAGAGCATAAATGTCATGCACGAGTCATTAAGAATTGACTCTAGCCGGGCGGTGGTGGCGCACACCTTTAATCCCAGCACTTGGGAGGCAGAGGCAGGCAGATTTCTGAGTTCGAGGCCAGCCTGGTCTACAGAGTGAGTTCCAGGACAGCCAGGGCTACACAGAGAAACCCTGTCTCAGAAAAAAAAAAAAAAAAAAAAAAAAACAAGAATTGACTCTACGTGGTTTGACTGTCATTCTCCAGTGTCTGTTCCTTAAGATGAGATGGGCTCTTCTCACTCTTGTGCCTGATGCTCAGCTTGAACCTGCTGATGTTTGTGCCTTGTCCATTTTAGTGTGGCATCTGTAATTCAAGCTCAGTTTCTCCCATTACTTAGATATTCTTGAGTGTGCCCACCTGTTATCTCAATATTTTGAAACAGTTTTTGTTCACCACAGTAGTCTTTTTCTCTTTAGAACATTTCTTAACATTTGTGGGAGTTTCAATAAAAATCCCTTTTAAGTATGGTTTTAAAAACTATAAAAACTAAAGGAAAGACTAAGACATATCTCTGTTTAAATTATAGGGAGTTTGTGGTTCTAACTCAGAGATTTCATTTTTCTTTTCATTTAAGGAAGCGTGGATGGCATCTCAGAATCCAAGTTGCAAATCTGTGTTGAACCAAGGTCCCAACGGCTGACGCCGGGCAGCATGCTGTTTTTACAGTGTGTTGCTATTGGAAGTCCTATGCCGCACTACCAGTGGTTTAAAGATGAGTCACCATTAACACATGAGACAAAAAAGCACTACACGGTAGGCGACGGATTTGGCAGGGTGTTCGTTTATAAAATAAATGGTACAAGTAAGATGTAAAAGGACCGCTTACATTCATACTCTTTGAAATGTTTTCAGTACTTTTAGTTCAAGTTCTTTACGTTCCAGTGTTAATTAGAATTTGTATTTGCAACAGGACAGGATTTCAACCACAACTTCAATATAAAATGTCAAATTTTATACTGTGCCAAACTTAATATTGTTAGAATAATTTTATCATTTGCTTACTAATATTTAGCTTAGTGGATGATGATAATCTAAGGATGTATAATTTTTTTGAAATGCTGTATTTGAGAAATGTTTTAAATACAACAACTTTTATCTTAAGCAGTTTTTAAATTAATGTTGAAGAGAAAATTATATGTTCTGATATTTTGACACAGGTTCCATATGTGGATCTAGAACATGAAGGAACCTACTGGTGTCATGTATATAATGACCGAGACAGTCAAGACAGTAAGAAGGTAGATGTCATCGTAGGTAAGCCGTGTTAGAGTTCTGAAGCATAAGCTATAAGCTGTATACACGGGAGTGTGTGAGCAAAGCAAACCCTACTGCTTTTTGCCCTGTGCCATTTAATAACATCACAGATAAGGAGTTATATCGTTTTATACAGGAATTTTAGAGAATTCACTAAATTAACTCTCTAATTGTGTACAATGAGCAAAACAGCAAAACTGAAAAATGATTATATTCATCCTCTTCTAGTTATTTAAGTATTAGAGTTTATCATAAGTATTTGTATCAGAATGTATTTCTTGTAGTTCCAAATTAGAAAAAGATTGATCTGGTGAAAAAGATTTTCAATAAAACATATAAAACCAGAGACACATAAATGAAAAGTCATTATTGATCAGTATTCCCTAGTGTGGATTATGTGATTTTGGAGTTTGTTCTGTTTACATTGAATGCATTTACAGTGACTTTGTCAAAAGTAGGAATATTGACGCATATGTTGCTTAAACAACATGATTCTGTGGTGTTTATCTCTATTTACTTAGTGACTACCCTCCCTAAGCTTGTGTTCAAATTTGTTTTCTCTAACATGAGGAAGAACAGATGGGGCAGTGGAGTGCACTGAAGGTAGTGTAACCTTGGTTCCCGACCAAGTCTGCTGCATGCCGGTTACTCTGGGGAGAGGTGGAGTGCCCTAACTCACTATGTGCAGTGATAGAAAAAATACTAGCTCTACTCAGTCATTTTTCTTGAGGGACACCGTGTCTTCCGTCTTAAAGTTTTGTACATTTTCACTATTAGACACTTCTAAAGTAATCTTCAGCTGATTTCCTGTTGTGCATAAGACCCAGAGCTTCTCTGTAAGTTATCTGAAATAGTGAATATTTGCAATTCTTAATGTTAATTTTTAATTGTAATTTAAAACATTAAATAATGTTTCCATTATTTTATTTCTTAAGATGCCCTTTAATGGCAAACATAGTTTCTATAAAAATTTCAGGATAGATATATTATTTGATACATTTTATCAATTATTAAATATTTTGAAAATAATATTGATAAGGATTTTCAAAACTACAGTATTTTAGATTATTTACATGCCACTTTCACCATGGAAAGACAACTGGAAAATCCATTTTAGCATAAACTTCTAACTTATTTTAATTAGCCAAAACATCATACTTAAGTTGTAATAAGTAAATATTAAAACTTAGACTAGCTCCCTTTCATGTACTATCATTGATTTAAGAAGTTAAGTTTGTGGATAGCAAAGTATTTTTTCAATTGCTGCTTCCTTGAACTGTCACATAGTCTTTCTTAGGTTCTACTTGGGTAAAGTAAGATAAGTAATGTTAAATCATGCATTTCCTGATTTTCCTATCATTCATCTCTATGGTAGCATGTAAACTACTAATAATTACTGTTTTGATTCTAATCATAGTTTGAACCAGAATTCTCTTATAAGAAATTCTAATCCCACATTTGTTAATCTTATAGATGGGAAGCCATGTACAGAAATCCTAACCAAACTCCTTTTCTCTCTTATGTTTTTTTGCCTAATTGCATGTGTGTTTATTTCTTTAAACTTTCTAACGTAAGAGACCTTCAAGAATAAATAAAAAAAGCCCTACTGTTTGGCTTCAGAGTGAGCATGTGATTGTTACCCTGCCCTGCTGTTTCTATAATTGTATAATTCTCTATGCAGTTGGTTTTTGTTTTTTTTTTTGTTTTCAGTGATAAAAACCAATCAAACAAACTGGTTGGTGGTGACACATGCCTTTAATCTCAGCACTTGAAAGGCAAAGGCAGGCAGATCTCTGTGAGTTCTGGGATCACTAGGGCTACAACCTTGTCTGGAAAAACAAAGCAAACAAACAAACAAAACACAGTCAAACAATAATGTTCAAATAACTATTTGGAATATAGAGATGACAATATAGGTATAGAGTTGCTCCAAATTTTTCAAATGGAAAACATCATATCCAACTCTTTTTTTTTTAAGAGGCCTGCAAAACTAGATATATAGTTGATGGGTGGATAAATACTGTGAACAGTATCCTTTAGTGTATCTCACTTTAATGTCTCCTATTTCATTTTGTTTATTTCATTAGAATATTATTATTAGGACAAGTGGTATGGCTGAAAACATGAGGCTCAACTGTAATTTAGGATAGTGGGACTCTGCAAATTTTAAATAGCCATTTAGGAGGTCAAAAGAAAGGCCACCCAAGATGGAATGCAGAATATGACAAAAACATCTAACTGTATTATAAACGTTTGAAATACTCTTTCTAAAAAGAGATGGATAAATGTACTGACCTACCTATCTAGAAACTAATCTGTAAGATAAAAGGCATCAAAAATGGTACATACCCTGTGCACTGGTTGATACCACTCTTAAGCTAATCTTATGTAGTATAAAAATATCATTCTTGGCCAGGCTTGGTGGTATGACTGAAATCTAGCACATAAAAACTAAGGTGGGAAGATAGCGGGGACAGCCTGGGCTACCTACTAAGACCTCATCTAAAGCAAACAAACCAAAGATATATTTTCTGTATAATAGTTTATTAATCTTGTATCACTTGTAATTTATTTCATGTTTATTTTTGTCTTCATAAAATTTAATAAGTAACAAATTGAAGGTGACGGTTGTTTCATGGGCTTGTGCTCAAATCATTAATTTATTCTGTATGAAAAGTAGATAAAGGATGCAAGTAAATTCTGAAACTGTTCTACCTCCCTCAGAAGCACACCATATTTGATATAACCATAAGAAAAACAGACATCCCAGTTGGAGAACATTCTACTGCTCAAAACTGAAATGATTGTTAAAAACAAGGCGTGTCTGAGCAACTCTAACAACCTACTGTTTAAAGAGACAGGGAATGAGCAACTGTAACAACCACGGATGTTTAAGGAGACAGGGAATGAGCAACTGTAACAACCACAGATGTTTAAGGAGACACAGGGAATGAGCAACTGTAACAACCACAGATGTTTAAAGAGACAGGGAATGAGCAATTGTAGCAACTCGGATGTTTAAGGAGACAGGGAATGAGCAACTCTAACAACCACGGATGTTTAAGGAGACACAGGGAAGGCTTCTTCTAGCCTAAATAGAGCTTGGGGAGAAAGCAAATGTTATGATAAGAGTAATATACTAACATACGATGTTAATAACAGGGAAACTAGGTTTGTATGCACAGGAGACCTCCTCTGCAATACTCCACAATGGTTCATGAAATGTTCTGGTCTTTTAGAGTTAAAGGTTTATTAATTTTTGAAAGGTCATTCATGGATAAGTATCTAAAACTTTGAACAAATGACGAATAAGTTTTTGTAATTTAATTAAAGTGAAACAGTTTCAAAGTCCTAAGTGTTCTTACCTGTTCAGTATTTGTATGGCTTCATTTAACTTTGAAAAATTCTCAACTAATAATGAACATGATATAGAGAACATGATATAACAACTTATAACTGCTTTCTCATCGTCATACTATTTGTGCTAAGTTGGCAGTTAGAATATTTTAAATTAATCTGTTTTCTCTTGCTCTATTTTAGATGAATTAAATAATTTAGGCCATCCTGGTGAGTATTATAAACAGTTTTCTTTTAGATTGCAAAGTCTGACAGTAAAGGTGCTATAGACATTCTTGCCTACATTCTTAGACTATTTACATGAAGTTCAATTTAAAGCACATAAAATATAAAAATATTACTGATTACAAGACCATAAAGGTTGAAAAAGTATTTTGGATAACAATGAAATGTCAGTGCTTGAGCCAATAATATAGCCAGATGGTGAAAGCACCTACTGCCATACCTGATTACCTGTGTTTGGCCCTCAGAGCCCACGTGGTAGAATGAGAAAACTAATTCTTACCCATCTTCCTCTACATGTGCACCATGCCCCAACACAAAAGAGATAGATAAGTGTGAAAAAATGGAGAATTTTGTTTTTGTTGTAGTGTGTTCCTGGGGATCCAACCCAGGGCCTTGTATATGCTGTGCCAAGTGTCTCACTGCTGAGCTGCTGCTCCTGGGGATCCAACCCAGGGCCTTGTATATGCTGTGCCAAGTGTCTCACTGCTGAGCTGCCGCACTCAGCATTGGTGCTCTTCACTCATTTCATGTTGCTCCTTATAAAGGAGGTCCACTGTTTTAATGTGGAAGGCTGGAGTGGCATGCTACATTTCTAAACTGTCAGACATAGAACATCCCTGAAGTGGTTGGGTAGGTGCTGTCACCAGAACTGAAAGGCAGTTAGTGAAGAGAGTTGGCAGTAGAAAGATACAGTGGTCTGTAACTATTAAGAGACTAAGAACGGCAGTCTCTAGGCAAGCTTTGATCAGAAAGGATTTCTGAACAAGCTAAGGTTTTAAAAAAAAAAAGCTATCCAAAGCTATCATGTTGGATAAAGGACATTTCAGTAATAAAGAATATGTAAAGACAGAAGATGTCCACATAAGCTGTGGGCATTCTGAAAGACACTGACAGAACCTATGAATAGATTTAATCAAATCATACAGAAATACATTTAGAAGGCATGAGGATATTTAATATTTGCAGGAAGCCTGATGGTCCCCTTATTTTATTACCATAATTAGTTTGCTTGATTTTGTTCGCTTTGTAAAGCTGGGGATTGTGGAGGGGGGGGGCTGGTGTTCTGGCTACTCACTGTACCCCTGAGCTACTCCTCTAGCACTGTTTGCTTAGTTTTGTATTTCATTCAAAGACATCTGTTACTGTAAGTTCTGTCTGGACTCTGCTGACCGTACGTGAGCAAATTAGGCAAAACAAAAAGCCGCATGACCGTTAGGTTATTTTTGCTGTAGTGTCTTCATATTCATGTGAAAGAAAAGAATTGCTTCAAATTTCCTGAACTAGTGACTATTTGAAAATATCTGGATAATTGTTTCTTTGGTGTTGATAGAATCCCTTTCTCTACCTTTGTCCCCTATATATTGTCTTTTTAAAGAGTTGTGAAATTGCTTCATAAAAACTTTAGTATATACCCACCATTAAGTGTTTAACATTTTTCAGGCCTGTTTTTCCTTATTCTTCAAAGAAACCAAGCCTTTGAATTTAAAGAAAATGATGCATGGCGAGGCTAGTACTGGGCTCCCACAGCATCTGTATTATTAAATGTGCAGAGAAACTACCCCTCCCACAAGCACACTGGGCTGAGCGCCATCTTTTCCTGTGTCACTACCTAGTGGTGCGCGAGAATGAATATGATTTCATTCTAGGTATGATAGTATAAACCCATATATTTTTGTCAAAATCTTTTAATTATAAATTAGCTATTTTCTTCATTTTTCCTTTTAAGTTATTACTCATACTTATTTATGAAGTACCATATTGTGACCTGATATGTATGTATGTAGACAGACAGACAGACAGACAGACAGACAGACAAGGACTATATAATGATCCAGTCCAAGTACTTAGCATTTTTATCTGCTTAGATATTATTAACAAATGGGTTGGGGCCTTCAAGAGCTTCTCTTTAATTATTCTTAAATTCATAAGTTAGAGACATAGTTGCCCTAGAATGCTCTACAACATTAAATCTACTTCCCTTCTGTTTTTGTGCGCTGTTCACCCTCTGACTGTCTCCCCTTCTCTTTCTAGCCTCTTGACCTCTACTATTTATAGCGTTTTAGTGATACTGCTGCTGCTTGATCATTGCTTTTGTTATCTCACTAGCTCTGAAGATATACCATGAATAACAGCATCTGTTTGTTCTTTTATCCTTGTCCAGATAATAAAGAACAAACTGGCCAGCCTTTGGGTGAGTTAAGTTTAAAGTACATGTTCAAATGTAATCACAGTATTTAACTACAATTTTTTTTATTTTCGTGAAGGAATTTACAATATTTAACTTGGTTGATTTATGAGTATTTGAGGGATATTAGACAAGATTTTTATTTTGGATAAAATAAATTATAGAAGAAAGTCTTTAAAAATATTTTTGGGGGGAAGAGGGGAGGTTGGCTTCAAGTCAGTTTTTAAGGAGTGATTTCTGTTTCTGGCAACATAGAAACAAAAAAAAACATGCATGCTACATAGAGGTAGAAGTGGTTATTGTCTTCTGATGAGGTAGAAATTAGGTCACTAGCGTGTAGAGAGCAGTGAGTTTGGAAGTATGCTTTTCTGCCAGTGAGACACGAGGCAGCATATCCAGGAGGGCTGTAGGTAAAGGCTCAAAGTAGAAGTAGTGAACATACTGGTGTACAGAAGTCAGGTTAAAATGATGTCTAACTGGCTTTGATCAGAATTTTGAACACCTTTTTATCTTTTTTGGTTTTGTTTTTTGAAATAGTATCTTAACATTGCCCAAGCCGACCTCAAACTCACTATCTAAGGATGACTTTGAATTTCTGAAACTTCCTGCCTCTACTGCCTTCAAGTGCTGGGTTAAAAATTCAGTGCCCAGCCTGAAACCTTTTTTATGTTTCAGATTAGAAAGAAGAGGATATTAATGAAGATAAGGAAAGGGGTTTTTTTAGGACATTAAATTTTTTCTGTTGACCCTTTCCTTGTCTAGAAGATTGAGGAGAGAATAGAGTGCGGACTGCAGAGCCTGAGTAGAAGCCGAGGTCTGTAACTTACAGAGCAGGAGTGACCGCCTGGAAGTGGAAACTACTGGGGGAGCCACACTAAGACAGAAATTAGGAATGTAGGCTGGAAAAATTGCTTAGCCATTAAAGGCTAAGGCTCACAACCAAAAAGGACAAAAGTTAAGGTTACAGATCAATTATGTGGCTCTTCTGTAGCAGAATTTAGCTTTAAAATGAAGATAGGTGGCGCTGAAGAGATGGCTCAGTGGTTAAGAGCACCGATTGCTCTTCCAGAGGTCCTGAGTTTAATTCCCAGCAACCACAGGGTGGCTCACAACCGTCTGTAATGGGATGTGATGCCCTCCTTTAGTGTGTCTAAAGAGAGCAACAGTGTACTCATATACATAAAATAAATCTTTTTTTTAAAGTGAAGACAGGCAGGCAAGCTGGTCCATCTGTCCATTTCTGTATATCAAACCCGATAATAATGCAAGGTTCCACAGCACACATCCAGAGGAAGCAAGTGTTGGGACTTGGAGAATTTAACCAAGGAATAAATACTGCATAGGGAAAGAAAGCCTTTTGAAAGGCTAATAAATAAAAACATTAGGAGTCAGAACATCAAGTTTCCTAAGTTGGAGGGAAAAGTGCAACAGGAGCAAACATGTTTAGGAATAGGGGTAGTGCAAAAATAGAGTGCATTGCTTTAAGATTTGAGACCACAGCAATTCAGTAAGGCTCAAGGTTGATCACAGCAATTCAGCAAGGCAGCAGTGAAGGTGAAGGTCCTTGATATTGTAGAAGACGGAACTACAAATTACTGCCTTTAAAAAAAAAAAAAAAAAAAAAAAAAAAAAGCCTGCTACATTTCATTCTAATGGTAAAATTTCACATAGTCCAGTCTGTTCTTTCCTTAGACAGCACCACTATCCCCAGTACTTACTTGGTAAGAAAGATTAACTGTACTAGTTATCCGACCAAAGCCATAGCTCCTGTATTCTAGAGTGAGAAACACATGTGATAATTCTGCACACCGATAACAAGCTCAAAAATAACTGAGCAGGTACTGAGAGTTTGGCAGGAATGATCAGTCACTTTACTTTCTGAAAGGTATAATTTTCTCTTTTTTTTTAAAGATGTATTTATTATTTTAAATAAGTACACTGTAGCTGTCTTCAGACGCACCTGAAGGGGGCGTCATATCTCATTATGAGTGTTTGTGAGCCACCATGTGTTTGCTGGGATTTGAATTCAGGACCTTGGCAAGTGCAGTCAGTGCTCTTACCCACTGATTCTGTCTTCATTTTTTTTGTACATAAAAGCTTGTCTAGGTGTAGTGTGACACACCTTTATTCCCAATACTTGGGAGAGGCAGGCTGTGAGTTCGAGGCCAACCTGGCCTCAGTGATAAATTCCAGGACAGCCAAAGCTACATAGTGAGACCCTGTCTCAGGGAAAAAAGAAAAAGAAAAAAAGAAAAAAACGCAACTTAACTCTAAAACTTGCTCAGAGTTAATGTAATTGGTAGCTGGTTGGGGGTTGGTATCTGGTGATTCCATAGCTCCTTGTTGGTTCATTCTGTCACATGCCATTTCACAGACATTGATACTACAAGAACAAGATAAACTTTTATCATGAAGTTCACCAAGCATCAAACATCTCATTTCTTTGCTACCTTTTAGTAAGTAGGAGAATGAATGTGGTATGTGCTGCCATAGTAGAAATGGATAAGTAATCTTAAATTATTCCTAGAATATGGTGATCAGATTTGTCTAGGGGAGTCGGGGAAGGCTTTATGAGGGAGGGTTCAAGGAGAATTTTCAAGGACACATTAGGAGATCTCATATAGATAAAGCAGACTTGGTGAGTGTGGAATTGTGATGTGTGAGAGAACAAAAATATGCCAGTACTGTTGGAGGGTGGAGTCTTAAGGTAGGACTGCTAGCCATAACTGGTGACATAGTTATCTATTAAGTAGTAATATTAGTCCAGAATTCTCTAGATGAGAAAAACAGCATCAGCTGGGCATACTAGAGCATACCTTTAACATTATCACTTGGAAGGCAGAGGCAGGAGGATAGCTGTGTGTTTGAGGCCAACCTGACATACATAATAATAAGTTCCAGAACAGTCAAGACTACGTAAAGAGACTGTCTTGGTCAGGGTTTTTATTCTTGCACAAACATTATGACCATGAAGCAAGTTGGGGAGGAAAGGGTTTATTTGGCTTACACTTTTACATGGCTGTTGATCACCAGAGGAAGTCAGGACTGGAACTCAAGCAGGTCAGGAAGCTGGAGCTGATGCAGAGGCCATGGAGGGATGTTCTTTACTGGCTTGCTTCTCCTGGCTTGCTCAGCCTGCTCTCTTATAGAACCCAAGACTTTTAGCCCAGGGATGGCACTACTCCTTTGATCACTAATTGAGAAAATGCCCCACAGCTGGATCTCATGGAGGCATTTCCCCAACTAAAGCTCACTTCTCTGTGATAACTCCAGCCTGTGTCAAGTTGACACACAAAACTAGCCAGTACAATTGACCCCTTGTCAACTTGACACACAAACACATCACTATTAAGCCTCAACCCTTATGTTTTTATTTATCCCCAAGATCTAAAGTCCCACAGTCTTTACCTATTAAAAGTTCAATCAATTTAAAATGTCCAATATCTTTTAAAATTTAAAGTTTCTCAACTGTGGGCTCCACTAAAACACATTCTTCATTCAAGAGGGAAAAATATCAGGGCACAGTCACAATCAAAAGCAAAACCAATGTCTGGGATCCAACTCATGATCTTCTGGGCTCCTCCAAGGGCTTTGGTCACTTTTCTAGCTCTGCCCTTTGTAGCACACATCTTTATCTTCTGGGCTCCAGATGCCTGTACTCTATTGCTGCTGTTGTCCTTGGTGGTCACTGTATGGTACTGGCATTCCCAAAACACTGCTGTAACTAGGCTTTACTAGTAGTAGCCTCTCATAGACTGTCTTCACGGTGCCAAGCCTCAACTCTTTTGCATGACACCTTTAGTCCTGGGCCATGAATTGCAAACTGAGGCTGCACCTTCACCAATGGCCTTTCATGGCCTCTCACTGTGCCGAGCCTCAGCTGCTCTCCATGACCCCTTCATGCTGTCAAAACCAGTACCACCTGAGTGACTCTTACACATTACCAAGTCTTGCTGCAGCACAAGGTACAACCTTGGCTATCTCTGGAACACAACCTCTTAGTGCTCTCAGAAAACACTCCCCAGAAGATGTCACCTCAATGATGCTGGTCTCTTCTTAATCACCGCTAATTTCTTAGCTCCAGCTAACTAGCATTAATAGTCCCAGCAATGTAAAGTTTTTATTTTAGTAGTTCTGGTATCTTGTTAATCACAGCTGATACTTCAGCCCCAGCTAACCAGAACCACAGAATCTTCACAAACAAAACAACATGGCCCTGATAAGAGTCTTTAATCTTCCCTCTGAAATTTCACAAGCCAGGCCTCCATCTCTGCATTGTTCTCAACATGATCTTCCAAGCTCTCACAGAACATCTCACAGAGTTCTTAACAACCAGTGGTTTTTCTAGTTCCAAGTTCTAAAGTCTTTCCACAGTCTTCCCCAAAACATGGTCAGGTTGTCACAGGAATGCCCCACTTCTGGTACCAATTTGTCTTAGTCAGGGTTTCTATTCTTGCACAAACATCATGACCAAGAAGCAAGTTGGGGAGGAAAGGGTTTATTTGGCTTACACTTCTACATGGCTGTTGATCACCAGAGGAAGTCAGGACTGGAACTCAAGCAAGCCAGTAAAGCTCATCCCTCCATGGCCTCTGCATCAGCTCCTGCTTCCTGACCTGCTTGAGTTCCAGTCCTGACTTCCTCTGGTGATCAACAGCCATGTAGAAGTGTAAGCCAAATAAACCCTTTCCTCCCCAACTTGCTTCTTGGT
>JADRCD010184678.1:28832-41776 GCA_019843815.1 Montemys delectorum
CACTGGAACTCAAGCAGGTCAGGAAGCAGGAGCTGATGCAGAGGCCATGGAGGGATGAGCTTTACTGGCTTGCTTGAGTTCCAGTCCTGACTTCCTCTGGTGATCAACAGCCATGTAGAAGTGTAAGCCAAATAAACCCTTTCCTCCCCAACTTGCTTCTTGGTCATGATGTTTGTGCAAGAATAGAAACCCTGACTAAGACAGAGACCCTGTCTCAAAAATACATCAGTTTCATTCTATCTTGTTCTGTGGGGTTTACAAATGGCCCTTCTTGGAATCTCTCATGTAGTTATAGTCTGTTGGTGACCAAGGCTACAAATTACAAGAAGGCTTCACTTCCACACTGTAGCACCTGTATGAGGACTGATGAGAGACTCTTCCTCTGTCTTGCTTCGTTCCCTGTCTGTGCTGCGCTGCTTATATCTCAGAACTGAAGGCTGTCGGGAATCTCTTTAATACACAGCTCAGAACTGCCAGTGTCACCACGTACCACATGCTGCTTGGAGAAAGTCGGAGGGAGGGCAGCACATACTTAGAAGTGAGGCTGGTTTTACCACACCAGGACAAAGATACCATGTTTTCTCATGGTCCACGGCAAGAGTGTAAGTGGCTCTGTATGCCGAACTGAGGAATTCAAACATGATTTCGATAGAGAATCATTAAAAGATTGAACACACCAGAGTAACAGCAAGTCAGACTGAATTGCACTAGTCAGATTTTATGCTAAATCTGCATTCTTTATAAAAATTCAAAGACTTAACAAATACTTAATAGCTCTTAGAATCACTAGACCCTTTCCTGGGTGCTTGGGAATATGAACTCTTTTCTGGATGAGTAACTTAGATCTATTAAACATGGAATTAATGGTATAGCACAGTGCCAGTTTTTGAAGAATGCACTACTTTAAGTTCTGAAAAAAATGTCTAGGATCTTCTGGTAAGTATATTTCTAAAGCTTTTGTTTTGTTATTGTTGTTCTTTGGTATATTCAAATAGCATTTTTCTTTGTTTTCTTGTTCTTGGTGCTAGGGATTGAACCCAGAGCATCATACATGCTAAGCATGTGCTTAACCACTGAGCTATACTCCCAGGCCGATGTTACCTTTTCCAATAGATGATTCATATTCAAGAACTTGTGGGTTGCTCTTCACAATAAAGGTTTTATAGTAAATTTCTTGAATTTATTGTCTAACATATATAACAAGACTTGCTTACATATTTGCCATTTTGAAATTTTCTTTATTCCTCTTATTTCCTCAAATTCAAATTTTACTATTCCTTTCTCTGTCTGGTTTCTGCCACAACCATTTTCTGGAATGGGTCCTTGTCATCTTACTTCAGCCTACCTCTGCTTCTCTATTCTAAGTCCATTCCAGCTCTTCTGCTAACCAGCAACTGCTTCCCAAGTAGAGTTGTCAAGGTAAGGCCCATCATCTTCATACCATTAACCTTTAAAAAGTTATATAATCTAGCTTTTAAAAATTTTCATTAATGGGCCGGGCAATGGTGGCACATGCCTTTAATCCCAGCACTTGGGAGGCAGAGGCAGGTAGATTTCTGAGTTTGAGGCCAGCCTGGTCTATAGAGTGAGTTCCAGGACAGCCAGGGCTTCACAGAGAAACCCTGTCTCAAAAAAAACCAAAAAAAAAAAAAAAGAATTTCATTGACAAATAATTTTACAAGAATTTTGGGCAATTATTGATATTTTCACATTCTTACATTCTTGGACTCTTGTATTTTAAAAATCATCCTTTTCCAGATACAATTACATGCTGCTGAATGATAGAAGTATGTCTTAAGAAATGCATCACTAGGCCATGTAGGTCAGTTTTTCAATACTGTCCCAGTGCATTCAAGAAGTGCAGTGAAAGCTGAGGTGTGTAAGGCCACCGCCATACTACAATGTGCTGTTAAGAAATAACCTTTTGTTCTCAACAATGATGAAATTTATCATTTTTAAAATAAAATTTAACAATGAGAAGCATTATATAGTGAACATATAAACCAGCTGCGTAGCTTTCAATGATTACTATCAAGCAGTGTGCGCTGCCGTAACTTTCCGTGCTCTAATTTTACGCAGCTGCAGTGCGGAGGTCTCTTGACAGCTTACCTCCACCGTGCCCACCCCAAGACCAACAAAAAAAGATGCAATGTTGAAATCTCTTAAGCTCTAAGCTTTGTCCAGCTTTCAACTGTTCAGACCAGGACATACCCAACAATGCTAGCTGACGCTTTTCAAGGCATGGATACATATTTTTTTTTGCCTGCCCCCACCGTAAAACACCTCTTTCTGTCTGAGCAAAATCAAAAGATTTAAGTTCAAAAATTCCTCAAGTGGCCTGATTAAGAAAGAGTACTGGCAAGATGAAAGTTGCCCTCTGAACTCCACACACATAACCCTCATGCTTGTGTGCCCACATTCACATATATGATGATGATGATGATGATGATGATGATGATGATGCTGATATTAAAGATATTTTTAAATTTAGTGCTAGGAGGAAGTGGTGCATCCACACAACTGCTATGGGAACAAAAGTCCTCGTGAAGTACCTTCTTTTCTCTTTAGTCTCTCCCCTCCCAGCTCTGAATTCTCCTACCTCTCTCTAGTGTTTGCTTTGTTAGTCTCCTACATCCTCCTCTAACCCTCCCTCTTTCTTTCTTACAGCAAAGGACAAAGTTGCTCTCTTGATAGGAAATATGAATTACTGGGAGCACCCCAAGCTTAAAGCTCCTTTGGTGGATGTGTATGAATTGACCAACTTATTAAGGCAACTAGATTTCAAAGTTGTTTCATTGTTGGATCTCACTGAATACGAGATGTGTAATGCTGTGGACGAATTTTTACTACTTTTAGACAAAGGAGTATATGGTAAGATAATTCTGATGCTCATTTCTATAATTATATGCCATTCCTGTTAAACACATTAAGAGATGGGCTGCAGTTAAGAGCACTTAGAACTTGCTGTTTTTTTGAGAGAACCTGAGTTCTATTTCTAGCATCTACATGGTGGCTCACAATCATCTGTAACTCCAGTTCAAAATTTCCTGGCATACAGTGGTGCACAAGCAAATTATGAATATATATATATATATATATATATATATATATATATAATATATGTAGATATTATATGTGTATATGCATATATTGCATAATACAATGTGTTGTATATATGTATATAAAATAAAAAGAAAAACTTGGAAATCAGATAAAGGTAGGTAAACATACTTTTCAATTGACGTGTTTTAAATTTTATCTTTATTCCATGTGAATAACTAATTAACTTAATATCTTTATTTCTATGGTTATTATCATGTTAAAACAACATTATTCTTAAGAGAATTATTACCTGTCTTTCCTTTTTTATTGAGTGTAAAAGTTATCATACAGTATTTAGTCATTTAGTACGTTTAGAAATTTGACTTTATAGATAATCAGGTACCAAAACATTCATATATGCTTGATATTATATAAATTCTTTTATATAAAAGTTTGTGATAGCATATACATTATGTTTGTGAAAATGTGTTTTTGAGAATTTAACTTACTTTGTATGAGTCTTCAATAAATGAAAGTTCTTTTTTAAAAAAAGAAGCAGACCGCTTGGGAATGTCATGGGATCTATCTGTTTCTGAGATACCTGTGTGACTTGTTCCTTAAACTTTACTAGAAACAGTGAGGTATAAGGAAAAAGTAATGATAAGTGTTGGTTTAGTTTAACTCTACGTTTCTAAAATAAAGAATGAGAATTATATATATATAGTTATATATTCCATTACTTATTTTTTACTGCAGTTATTGTAATTTTGCCCCCTTTAACTGTTTAAGTCAGAACTTTTAATTGCCCCTATTATTAAACAGAGAGCCAGAACTATAAAAGAATGGGTTAAGGGACAAGACTTGAGCTTGGCTGACACTGTACACACCTTACACATAATCCCCACTCTAACAGTTTCAGTTTGGGGTCTAGAATAGAGATTAATAAATAATTGGACAAAAGACAGCTTAAGAAAGCTAGAAAACTTAAAATCCTGATTCATGTCTTTAACAGGGTGGCTGCATTATATTTTGAAGTATTGAGACTATCCAAAACATCAGACACATCTACATTAAATGTAAGTGTGGTAAAGGCTTCATGGTGTAGAGTTTGCCATAAGGAGACGTTTCATGTCTCTTTTGGAGCATCTCTTTACCTCTCCTAATATCCCCGAGTCCTTTAGGGATGGGGAGAAGGGAAAGGAGTTTCAGCATGAAGAACTTTAAATACAGAAAAGTATAGACACAAATTGATATTCTCTTATTGCCCACTCATTGAAAAAGAAGGAAAATTTATAGTAGAACAGAAAAAAATGAGTAATTCAGTTTGTAACACACAAACAAGCAAAAACCAAAAATAGAAATAATTTACTCATAAATGTATAAATAGTTATACAAATAAATGGGAGAACAGTAACCATGTGGTTGTCTGTTCAGCTCACCAAATGTCTTTGTAAATTCATCACTGCCTATGGCTTACCTATGCCTTCTGTGGAAGAGAATATTAGATAAACTTGGTCAGAATATGACAGCCGTGGAGTCAGTCATTCAGTTCAGTGTGACTCCATGGATAACTTTGGATTTTGTGGTTAGGTAATTTTGTTGTTACAAGAAAAAAAAAAATACCCTCATGCCTGACACACTCATGCCTAAGTTATTGTGTCCATTGTTACCATGTTCGTTACTGTTCTTGAATAGTCATTAAGTGGGCTAGAGCGTTGGCTCAGTGGATAAAGTGTTTGCTATCCAGGCATAAGGACCAGAGTTTGGTTCCTCAGCACCCATGTAAGTGTAATCTCTAACTCCTGAGAGACAGAAACGGGATCCCCAGAACAAGCCGGCTGGCTGACTAACCAAATTGACATTCTCTGAGTTTGAGTTACAGACCCTGCCTCAATCTGTAAGGTAGAGAGTGATCAAGGAAGACATCCAGCATCAACTTCTGGCCTCCATATTTATGCACACACTCACACCTGCACACCTCTATACAGGTGTGAACACAGACATGTAGACATGCATCTACTCATCACGCATGCATCCATACTCAAAAAATTTATTAATAGCATCCAAACTGTCCTTTATCTTTAGATTTGGTCTCAGTGGCACTTTGGGCTTGACTGAAGAAATTGAACTCATCTTGATCACTGCACTGGTATACACTGCTAATGAGAGTGCGCTAATCGTTCATTGCGTACACTCCATTATAGTTTATACTCCTGCCCTCTCCCCCCAGCTTTTTCTCCCCAAAGAAATCTTAGGCATGCTCTTAATACATTAGCACAATGATCAAGATTATCTGCACTAATGTCTAGTTTTCTGATTTACTAGTCCTTTGAATTTGGGTAAGCCTTTAAACCTCTTGGTGTCTCAAGTTCCTATGCATATGAAAGGGGAATGGCTCCATTACCTTCCTTGTTATGAAGATTATATGAGTCCACCAGAGCTGATTTTATATTCAGATCACTGTGCAGAGTAGAATGCAAATCTACTTGATGAGGAGAGGTTTGCTATGTGTATTTTACTATCTTCCTTTGTTCTGTTTGAGACAGTTTCCTTCGTGTGACCAAAACTGCTTTTAAACTCGGGATCCTCCTGCTAGGTTTCTATAGTAACTGGGATTACAATATGTGCCACCGAACAAATAAGATGCACACACTTTTAGTTCTGATACTTAGGAGGCAGAGATAATCAGACTTCTGAGATTAAAAACCAGCCTGGGCTATATAGTGAATTCTAGTCCAGCTAATTCTACACGATGAGACCTTGTCTCAAAAAAAAAAACCAAACTGTTTGATTACCTGTATTTATTTAATGTGTGTCCATTTGTATGTCTGTTGGTGTGTGCCATGGTGCCTGGGGTTAGAAGACAACTTATAGGAGTCAGTTTTCTCCTTTCACCAAGTGGATCTCAGGAATCAAATTGGAGTATCAGTCTCGGTAATGAACACCCCTACCCACTGAGCCAGCTCACCAGCCCCAAACTGCATTCTTGAAAATCATATAGCCAAGATGAAGAAAATTCTCTAATAATCTTAATTTGCATAATTTTATTTCTAACTACATTAAATTTCTTGATGTATTCTCCCCTTTCCTTGAATAATTAAGAGAATTAGTGCCAGAGCTGGAGTTCTTAAAATACAATGATTTTCACTGTTTTCTTTAATATAAAAATAATCCTAGCCAGGCGGTGGTGGCGCACACCTTTAATCCCAGCACTTGGGAGGCAGAGGCAGGCAGATTTCTGAGTTCGAGGCCAGCCTGGTCTACAGAGTGAGTTCCAGGACAGCCAGAGCTACTCAGAGAAACCCTGTCTCGAAAAAACAAAAACAAAACAAAACAAAAAATAATCCCACTTTGATATAATGTCATTGTAGACTCCAATACAAAAGGCTTATACTTTGACCAAGTCATTTTGGAAAGGAGAAAACATATTTGTCTTAAGTGCCTTAATGTGAGCAGTTGCTGAGGCTATGGCAGCTGTGTGATGAGACCACACCTCTCTTTTATCTGTGGAAATGAAAGCTGAGCCTCCCTCAGAGTCACTGCTTCTCCAAAGCTGAATCTCGCTAAAGCCAAATGGGGCAGCACCCAGGCTTTCCAATTGGGTATCTAAATTTTACCAGTATTGAGAATGGCACCAATTCTAAATAGTCCTTCCCAGAGGGCTCCTGGTAGACTGTCTTGATGCATCGTTAGTGCCCAGTTCCTGTTACATCTCTACAAATACAAAAGGGTCAGTGTGAAAACAAAAGAAGGATGCAGGTAAAGAACAGGAAAAGACAAAGATGTGGTCAGTCGAGAAAATTGCAAACTAATACAGTGGTGGAGATGCCACCAGTAGAGTCCAGCCGTGTGACACGAAGTAGGGCTGTTTATTCTCTCCTCTGTGACACAGGAATAGGATCCAAGCATGGAAATTCACACCTGTTATCGCATCACTCAGGATGCTGAGGCAGGAGGATTGTCACAATTGTTGATGCCAACCTGGGTTCAAAAAGTTCCAGGTAGCCAAACTACAAAGTGAGACCCTTTCTCAATAGCCCAAAGTGGTATAGGGATAGATATTGTGTTATCTGAATTGAAAGTAGATTGTGTATATGCAAATGCTTTGAAAACCATGAAAATGTTATACAAAGATAAGCATTATAACATGAGCATTTTCTGTCAGAAAATCTAAGTATACATAAGACTATTTACCATGTTGAAAGTGCATTTAGAGCTGACGTCTTTCCTTTCCCCACCCCCAGGATTGCTATATTATGCAGGACATGGTTATGAAAACTTTGGGAACAGTTTTATGGTCCCTGTTGATGCTCCAAATCCATATAGGTCTGAAAATTGCCTATGCGTACAAAACATACTGAAACTAATGCAAGAAAAGGAGACTGGACTGAATGTGTTCCTATTGGATATGTGTCGGAAAAGGTAAAATGTCTAATCTCTCTATCAAGCAGCAACCTTGACAATTTCAGTGTAAGGCAATTCTGTAAGCTGGTTAAAAACCACTAGGAATTGTGAGTTTCTGAAAGCAGACTTGATAAAAATATATTTTTAGTATGGATATCTAATTATTTTAACTCTTTTTTGTTTGCTGTAAAAAGGGCTAAAAGGTACAAGTTCTCTACTCTCTAGAATGCATGTCCATGTGACTAGCAGTCACTGCGGTTACTCCCAGGCATTGACAAACCACACCTGTGCATCTAGAGTGTATAGTCACCAGTCTGTCTTGTCTTACAAGTAGGAAGTATTATTGACACAGATTTTGGAAGTCTTGGATCTGTTTGTCTGCCTTTGTGTCCCCAAAGAGTAGAACCAGTGATTATTCCTCCCAAATTTACTTTTTTTTTTTTCCTTTACCAGTCAGAATTCAATGAGGGGAGTTCAGCTACAACTTCCTTTTAAAACCTAACCAAAAAAAAAAAAAAAGTATGAACTGGCTTTAATCCTAGCACACAGGAAGCAGAAGCAGGCAGATTTCTGTGAGTTCAAAGCCATTCTGGTCTACATAGTGAGTTCCAGGCCAGCAGGGATGCATAGCGAGACCCTGTCTGAAAAAAAATAAAAGCCAGTATAACATTGTCCTAGTACTCAGGAGGCTTAGAGTGGAAGGATCTGGAGTTTGAGGCTAGCCTACGCTACACAGCAAGATCCTACCTTTAAAAAAAGCTAACAAGGCTAGGCGGTGGTGGCACACGCCTTTATTCCCAGCACTTGGGAGGCAGAGGCAGTCGGATTTCTGAGTTCAAGGCCAGCCTGGTCTACAGAGTGAGTTCCAGGACATCCAGGGATACACAGAGAAACCCTGTCTCTCGGGAGGTGGGGGGGAAGCTAACCAAAGATGTGGTTGACTACTTATTGTCTTAAAAATGTAGGAGCCTAGGTCCTGAGTTCAATTTCCAGCAACCACCTGGTGGCTCACAACCATCTGTAATGGGATCTGATGCCCTCTTCTGGTGTGTCTGAAGACAGCTACAGTGTACTCATATACATAAAATAAATGAATCTTTTTTTAAAACGTAGAAGCATGTAATAAGTTTGTAGCTGTCTAAGTGAAAGAGTATGAATCATGGGATGGTGGCACCTTTAGTCCAGAGCAGGTCTTCTAGGTCTCCAAACCAGGTTGCAGGACAGCCAGTGCACAAAGAAACCCTGTGGGGTTGGGGTGGGGATGGTTGTGAATCTGTCGTTTTATATTTTATATAGATACTGAAAGTAGTAGCATATTTTTCATCCAAGAACACTGTGTAATTTCTCATACTTGCACCTGCCCTCTTTACCTTCCCACACATAAAAATAGAAATGACTACGACGATACCATTCCAATCTTGGACGCACTGAAAGTCACTGCCAATATTGTGTTTGGATATGCCACGTAAGCATCGTTTTATTCAATGTTCATTATGTCTTTGCTTTGATTGTAGATTAGAGACAGAAGCATCCATGGGTGTCCTCCTTGGGGGGCTCGATAGAGAGCTTTAGCCGCACACTGCCCTCTTGGTGCCTTCTCGCTGAGCAGCAGAACCTTTCACTTCTGCCTCTAGCTGAGTTCTAGTTGAGAGCCACTGAAGGGCAGATGAAAGAGAAGCTTGTTTATGGGTGTGGACAGTGTACTAGCAAGTGCTGGCTTTTCTTGTTGTTGGTTTCATTTCTATTGGAGTGACAAATTATAATCGTACGTATTTGTGGGGTATAGGGTGCTACGATGTACGCAGCATAGACTGATTATGTGAAGCCTATTAGTGTTCCATTTACCTCGCATACCCATTTACTTAGCCTAGCTAAGAGAAGGAAGCACTCTGCCCTTTGCCTAGCATGTCCCTCCCGCCCCCACCTCCCAGCCTTGGGTCCCTTCACTCTGCCTTGGGCTTCTGTTGTGTGTTCAGTTTCGTCAGTGAGCACGTGACTGTGTTGTCTCTGCCTGCCTTACTTCACCTTTGTCTCTTGGTGTTTTTAAGGTGCCAAGGAGCAGAAGCCTTTGAGATCCAGCATTCTGGATTGGCAAATGGGATTTTTATGAAATTTTTAAAAGATAGATTACTAGAAGACAAGAAAATTACTGTGTTACTGGATGAAGTTGCAGAAGGTAAAATGTTTAAAGGGCAATCCACTCAGAAAAGCCCAGCAGTGGAGAGAAACCCACTCCGGGTGCCTCAGTTGGTGGTTATTTTATTCTTACCAGTACTGTGTGGAATCAGTGTGCGCTTCAGCAAAGAGTTTTGGCTTAATGTTCACCAGCACTGCTGCTACTTGGTTCTTCTCTCTCCTTGCTGTCGTAGGTGAATGTCGTGAGCAGTGGTGAGATGGGATTCGGTCCTCAGAGCTCTACCTTGTGTTGGCCTGGTGCCTTCCTGCTGCCCAGTCTCATTGTTAAGGGGCCAGGGTGTGGAGGGAGTGGGGGAGAAGTTCAGTGAGCATCTCTACTAAGGTATCTTTGTCCTCAAAGATATTGACACCCTCATTCTTTCTTTGTGAACCTTAGGTGTTCTTAGGTCCTGCTGTAAATGCATGACCTTATATATCACATCTTCCATCTCCTCTTGCCCTCTTTCCTGTCTGTTCACTAGTGCTGTTGCTCATGACAAAGCCAAATCTGTACCTGTTGAATATGTAGGTTACAGTGTGGTTGAATTTATTTTGTTTTGTTGGCTTTTAGATCTGTTGTTGTTGTTTTTTGAGACAGAGTCTCCCTGTGTAGCCCAAGCTGGCCTCGACTTCACAGTCCTTCTGTCCTAGTCTTTTCTTTTTTTTAAGATTTATTTATTATTATATCTAAGTACACTGTAGCTGTCTTCAGACACACCAGAAGAGGGCGTGAGATCTCATTATGGGTAGTTATGAGCCACCATGTGGTTGCTGGGATTTGAACTCAGGATCTTTGGAAGATCAGTCAGTGCTGTTAACCGCTGAGCCATCTCTCCAGCCCCCTGTCCTAGTCTTTTCAATCTATTTATTCTTTTTTTTTAAAGTGCATTTATCTTTTATTCTCAGTGTCACCTCATCTTTTAAGACATTTATATTATCACAATACTGTTGACATTTTCTTTTTTTTTTGATATTTTCTTTATTTACATGTAAATTTTTCCTTTCCTAGGTTCCCCTCCAAAAAACAAACAAACAAACAAAAACAACAAGAACAAACCCCTTTTGCCTCCTCCCTCCCCATGCCTGCCACCCCACCCTCTCACACTTATTAGCCCTGGCATTCCTCTACACTGGGGCACAAAACCTTCACAAGGCCGAGGTCTTCTCCTCCTATTGATGATCGAATTTTCGATCCTCTACTATACACATGCTGCCAGAACATTCAGTCCCACCTTGTATAGTCCTTGATTTGGTGGTTGGGTCCCTGGGAGCTCTGGGGGTACTAGTTAGTAATTGTTGTTCGTCCTAAGGGACTGCAAACCCTTCAGCTCCATAGAACCTTTCTCTAACTCCTTCATTGGGGACCATGTACTCAGTTCAATGAATGGCTGTGAGCCTCTATATCTGTATTGGTCAGGTATTGTCAGAGCCTCTCAGGAGACAGCTATATGCTTGTCCTTCCTTCAGTCTCTGCTCCATAGTTAATCTCTGCCACTCCTTCTGTGGGTATTTGATTCCCCTTTTTAAGAAGGAGTGAAATGTCCACCTTTTGGTCTTCCTTCTTCTTAGGTTTCTTGTGGTTTGTGTGTCGTTCTTCCTGTATTCCAAACTTCTGGGCTAATAACCACTTATCAGAGAATGCATACTGTACTGGCTAGTTTTGTGTGTCAACTTGACACAGGGTGGAGTTATTACAGAGAAAGGAGCTTTAGTTGGGAAAATGCCTCCATGAAATCCAGCTGTGGGGCATTTTCTCAATTAGTAATCAAAGGGATAGTGCCATCCCTGGGCTGGAAGTCTTGGGTTCTATAAGAGAGCAGGCTGAACAAGCCAGGAAAAAGCAAGCCAGTAAGGAACATCCCTCCATGGCCTCTGCGTCAGCTCCTGCTTCCTGACCTACTTGAGTTCCAATCCTGACTTCCTCTGGTGATCAACAGCCATGTGGAAGTATAAGCCAAATAAACCCTTTCCTCCCCAACTTGCTTCATGGTCATGATGTTTGTGCAGGAATAGAAACCCTGACTAAGACAAATTGGTACCAGGAGTGGGGTATTCCTGTGACAACCTGACCACGTTTTTGGGAAGGACTGTAAAAGGACTTTGAAACTTTGAGCTAGAAGAGGCACTGTTTGTTAAGAACTCTGTGGAATGTCTGTGGGAGCTTGAAAAATCATGTTGAGAACAGTGCAGAGATGGAGGCCTGGCTTGTGAAATTTCAGAGGGAAGATTAAAGACTCTTATCAGGGCCATGTTGTTTTGATTGTGAAGATTCTGTAGTTCTGGTTAGCTGGGGCTGAAGTATCAGCTGTAATTAACAAGATACCAGAACTACTAAAGTAAAAGCTTTACATTGCTGGGACTATTGATGCTGGTTAGCTGGAGCTAAGAAATTAGCGGTAATTAAAAAGAGACCAGCATCATTAAGGTGATATCTTCTGGGGAGTATTTTCTGAGAGCATAAAGAGGTTGTGTTCCAGAGATAGCCAAGGTTGTACCTTGTGCTACAGCAAGACTTGGTAATGTGTAAGAGTCACCCAGGTGGTACTGGTTTTGACAACATGAAGGGGTCATGGAGAGCAGCTGAGGCTCGGCACAGTGAGAGGCCATGGAAGGCCATTGGTGAAGGTGCAGCCTCAGTTTGCAATACATGGCCCAGGACTGAAGGTGTCATGCAAAGGAGTTGAGGCTTGGCACCGTGAAGGCAGTCTATGAGAGGCTATTGGTAAAGCCTAGTTACAGCAGTGTTTTGAGAATGCCAGTACCATACAGTGACCACCAAGGACAGCAGCAGCAATGGAATACAGGCATCTGGAGCCCAAAAGATAAAGATGTGTGCTACAAAGGGCAGAGCTGGAGAAGTGACCAAAGCCCTTAGAGGAGCCCAGAAGATCGTGAGTTGGATCCCAGACATTGGTTTTGCTTTTAATTGTGACTGTGCCCTGATATTTTTCCCTCTTAAAGGAAAAATGTATTTTAGTGAAGCCCACAGTTAAGAGACCTTGAATTTTAAAAGATATTAGACATTTTAAATTGATTGAACTTTTAATATGTAAAGACTGTGGGACTTTAGGTCTTGGAGATGAATAAGAACATAAGGGTTGAGGCTTAATAGTGATGTGTTTGTGTGTCAAGTTGACAAGGGGTCAATTGTACTGGCTAGTTTTGTGTGTCAACTTGACACAGGGTGGAGTTATCACAGAGAAAGGAGCATCAGTTGGGAAAATGCCTCCATGAAATCCAGCTGTGGGGCATTTTCTCAATTAGTAATCAAAGGGATAGTGCCATCCCTGGGCTGGAAGTCTTGGGTTCTATAAGAGAGCAGG
>JADRCD010184679.1:0-16118 GCA_019843815.1 Montemys delectorum
AACCCTGTCTCAAAAAAAAAAAAAAGAAAAAAACAAACAAACAAAAAAACCCCAAGCAGTTGAGAGCCCTGACTGTTCTTGCAGACGACCTGGGTGTGGTTCCTAGAAACCACTTGGTGGCTCAGATTGTAACTCCAGTTCTAAGGGGTCAGGCAAAACACTTACATAAATAAGTTGGGTTTTTGTTTGGTTGGTTGGTTTTTGGTTTAATTTTCAATTAAGCCAGAGACATGAAAAGCACTCAGGGTTCCTTCAGCTGGTGTTGGAGTGATTCTATGTGCCTCTGTCCCTTCTTGAGCCCCAGTAAAGGGCAGTAACATAGTAAGTTGGGGCAAAGTGAACCCACAGCGCAGGCACTGCGTGGTGGGGTAGGGAGTGATGGGAGACGTGTGGAGTCATGAGGGAGGGAGGAGGATCCTGCACTGTACTGTCCTGTATTCCGGCTCTCCTCTGTCACCACAGGGCAGCTTCAGTGTGTCTCAGTGTCTCAGTGTCTCACAGTCTGCTTTGCACTGTGGCACATTCTCTTCAGGTAGAACTGGTTGTTGGGTGGGCATGAGGACTAGGGGGAAATTACCTTGGAAGAAAGAGGAGAGAGTGCCTGAGATTCTGGAAGATAGGTGGCTCCCATGGCCGTTGTGGGTGGAGTCTTGCTGAGTCAAGCCTGTGAACTAGGGAAGGGGCAAGTGGTGCTGTTGCAGAAACAGAAGTACAGGAAGGAAGGTGACCAGTTAGAGAGCTTAGGTTTCCCTCAGTCAGTGGCAGCTGCCTTAACCCTGAGGCAGAGCCAGAGCATGTGAGCAGTGAAAAGACAGAGGCTTCAGCAGCAAGTGATGAACAAGGCATAGCGCTGCCCTGTGAGAAAGTGATGAGGAGCCAGAACAGGAGGCCTGAAGTCTTAAACTGAAATGCCTTTTGGACAAGTGGCTTCACAGACAGCATTTAGAGGAAGCCAGTGGGACAGTGGCCTGAGTGTACATGCAACAAGCTCACAGGAGCCTTAAATTTCTTTTGTTTGTTTGTTTGTATTTTGTTTTGTTTTGTTTTCCAGACAAGGTTTCTATGTGTTGTCCTGGCTGTCCTGGAACTCACTCTGTAGACCAGGCTGGACTCTAACTCAGAAATCCACCTGCCTCTTCCAAGTGCTGGGATTAAAGGCGTGCGCCAACACTGCCTAGCTTAAATTTCTTTCTTTAGATTCATTTTATGCATATGTGAGTGTTGCAGATTAGCATCCTCTCCCGGACTCCACAGGTACCAGGCACACACATGATGCCCATACATACATTCAGGCAAAAGTCTCATAGTCATAAAATAAAAGTAAAACATAAGCTCCTGGAAATGGAGTAAGGGATGTTTTGAGGCACCATGTGGGACACTAGGAACCAAACTTGGGTCCTGGGAGAGCAGCTAGTGATTTCAACTACTGAGCCATCTCTCCAGCTCCAGGACTTCCATTTCTTAAAGGCCCGGAGAATAATGAAAACAAATCTAGTATTTCTTTTGTTTGTTTGTTTGTTTTGTTTTGTTTTGTTTTTGTTTTTTTCGAGACAGGTTTTCTCTGTGTAGCCTTGGCTGACCTGGAACTCACTCTGTAGACCAGGCTGGCCTCAAACTCAGAAATCCACCTGCCTCTGCCTCCCAAGAGCTGGGATTAAAGGCGTGCACCACCACATAGGGTATGAAAAACTATGTGAGATTTGGATTTCTTGGTGATTTATTTATTTATATTTTATGTGCATTGGTGTTTTGCCTGGATTCGTGTCTGTGTGAGGGTATCAAACCACTTGGAATTATAGACAATTATGAGTTGTCATGTGGGTGCTGGGAATTGAACCCAGGTCCTCTGAAAGAGTAGCCTGTGCTTTTAATTGCTGAACCATCTCTCCAGCCCTGAGGTTCAGATTCTGTTGCCCCAGCTTTCTGGGCACACAACTATACCCATCATTTCTTCCTGGAAATTTGGTGTTTCTGTACTGTGGTGATGGACTGACTGAGTGACAGAGGAGAGACATAGTCACCCACAGGGCTGTGTATGCTCAATCTCTCTGTACAGGCTGGTTGGGCAGCCCCTGTAGCACATGGTGCACACGTGTGTCCTGGATAGGTCAGAAATTCATCACACTGTTAGGACTGTATGTCAGCTTGACAGATATGGCCTCATTTCATTGAGATCCGGAGACAGACTGAGTTCAGGGGCAAATGGGGTTCATCTGTGTTGCTGTGAAGGTGGCACTGCATTCTGCCTAAGGAAATCCCAACTCTAGGGGCAACACTGATGGCTGGTATGGTCAGGGTTGTCCTCAGGCCCACATGGCTTATAGGACTGATACCTTTGGAGAGCGTGGCCCCAAAGGTACTGGTCCTGAGTGAAGGAACTCCTGCGTCACTCTGGTATCATTGAAGCTGGCTGCTCATTTGTCTCTCTCTCTCTCTTTTTTTTTTTTTTTTTTGTAGGAGCTATCTGGAGGGAAGCCTTCTGGCCAGTGGGGCCCTGCTAGGAGCAGATGAGCTGGCCAGGTACTTCCCAGACCGAAACATGGCTCTCTTCGTGGCTACCTGGAACATGCAGGGCCAGAAGGTGAGAGGGGTCACGGTGAGGTAAGGCAGAGGCAGCTGGACTCCATGTCCTTGGGGTCCTGCCTGCACAGTTCACTGGTCATAGCAGTCATAAAGATAGACAATCTTTGTCTCTGTGAGTCTTCCTAAGGGGTCAGGGTTGGGCATGTACCTGGAAGGATGGTCATACCTCCCAGGCAGCACAGGGACTAAAGCACCTGGTTAAGAAGGGATGCTGGGCTGGGAAGTGGCAAGTGAGCAGTTGTGATCAAAGAGGGAGACTGAAGTATCTGACATGCCAAGGTCCCCTAGAAGACCAAACCTACAGCTGTGCACACATCTCTTTGAAAAGAAGCTATTTCTGGGACCACTTCCAGGTGACTGTGCAGGGCCTTGCTCTTGAGCCTCTGCCCCCAACTGGAGGGAGCCCAGTGGTCTTGACTGTTTTGTGGTCTTTACTGCAGGAGCTCCCAGTGAGCCTGGATGAGTTTCTGCTCCCCACTGAGGCTGACTACACTCAGGACCTATATGTCATTGGAGTTCAAGAGGGCTGCTCTGATAGGTGAGGCTCCACTCAGCCTCCACTATTGATGGCACCTCCAGCATCCTGTATGGACAGTGTGCTGAAAAGAGGGACCTGAGGCCCTTGTGGAACTGAAGCAATGTAGGCCAGATGAGGGACCTCCATGCCTCACTAAAATGAGCATAAAAGTCAGCAGCTGTCCAAGGGAGCACGAGGCAGCTAAGATGGTCTGGGCTGCCTCTGTTCTGGATGTGTATCCTGTGGCACCCTGACTGATTGCCCTGGAAAGTGGTTCCACAGCTATGTGCTCCTCATATGGGTGGGATCTAGGTGGGATTGGAGATCTGCACATACCCTCAGATTGAGGTCTTGGGCCTGAAGCCAACCTGAAGGGTCTCATGGTGCATGAAGATGCCATTAGCCTGATCATTCTCAGTACAAGATGAGGCACAGTGGTGGTGTCCCCTAGGAATGCTTCCAGGGGCTCTCTGGGCAGCATATGGGAGAGGGTGGAGCTGAAAGGCCCCATCTAACCTGCCTCCTCCCCACAGGCGGGAGTGGGAGACACGCCTGCAGGAGACACTGGGCCCTCAGTATGTGCTGCTGTCATCAGCAGCACACGGGGTCCTGTACATGTCCCTGTTTATCCGTAGGGACCTCATCTGGTTCTGTTCAGGTAGGTAATACCATAGGGCTTCTCCCCCCACCTCTCCTCTCTCCGTCTCTGTCCCACTCTGTGTGTCTGTGTGTCTGTCTGTCTCTCTCATATGTGCCTGTACCACAGAGCACATGTGGAGGTTAGAGGACAACCTGCAAGAGTCAGTTCTCCTTCTACCATATGTGTTCTAGGATCAACTGCGGTCTTGTCTTGAGGCTTAGCATCTTCCTGGCCCTGGCCAGGGCTCTAGGTGTTTCCATACACAGGCTTTAATAACATATGGCCCCTCTCCCGGCAACCTGCACCCTCTCAGGCAAATGTGCACTTTGTGCTCGGGAGCCAGCCTTTGAAGTTCCTATGTCTGAGGGCACACACAAGCACACCTAGCATGGCTGTGTCTGTGTAGGCCCTGAACCCAACCCCTGTTCCTTGCCCTGCAGAGGTGGAGTACTCCACAGTAACTACTCGCATCGTGTCTCAGATCAAGACCAAGGGGGCCCTGGGCGTCAGCTTCACCTTTTTTGGCACCTCTTTCCTCTTCATCACATCTCACTTCACCTGTAAGTGTTTGCAAGCCAGTCGTATAGTCCTGAAACTGGCTTGTGAGTCTCTGTTCAGGGTTCAGGTGGGGTGTGAGTTGCTCTGGGCTGGTAGTGGTGGGTTCTCCCTCAATAGATTCTGATACTTAGAACATTCACTGTTGTCAACCACAGTCCTCTGGGACAGAGCCCCACAGCAGACAACTGGGTAGTATTTGGAGCCAGTCAGGGTATGGGACACCTCAAGTGCCTATTGTTTTTGTACCATAGCTGGAGATGGGAAGGTAGCAGAGCGGCTACTGGACTACAGCAGAACCATCCAAGCCCTAGCCCTGCCCCGGAATGTTCCAGACACAAACCCCTACCGCTCTAGTGCAGGTGAGGGTTACAGCTGCACAAGACACTCCAGCAACATGACTGTTTCTGTCTCTTGTGCCCTGACAGCTTAGCAGAAACCACTGGAGGACTTAGGAGTCCTCATAACTGAAATAGCCATTGGGTTTGCAGCAGGGCAGATGGGAGCTCACAAGGTCCAGTGGCTTGCCTACAAGTCCTCTGTGCTGACCACTTCCTGGCCCTCACTGAGCTGTGAGAAGCTGATGGATGGCTAGCCTGCTATGTGTATCAAAGTTGTCCTTTGCACCTAGACTGCAGAGCTTCCCAATCCTCTGCAGTTGATGACCTCAGCTGCTCCTATCACTGTCTTCTGGGTGGGGGTGGGGAGTCGCTACCCAGCTGTGACTCTGTCCAGAAGGGGACCCAAACAAAGGAGGCCCTATCACTCAGCCTAGAGCCCATCTATTTGTCAGCAGATCATAGCAGATGAGGGAAGGCCAGCACCAATGTATTCTCCCATGTACCCAGGGGATGTCACTACCCGGTTTGATGAGGTTTTCTGGTTTGGGGACTTCAACTTCCGCCTGAGTGGTGGACGAGTGGCTGTGGAGGCCTTCCTGAAGCAGAAACCAGAGGTGGATGTGCTGGCACTCCTGCAACATGACCAGCTTACCCAGGAGATGAAGAAAGGTGAGTGACCTGGGGAGCAGCAACTCAGGCATGGCCAGCCCTTCCTGAACTCTCCTGTGTTGCAGGGTCCATCTTCAGGGGCTTTGAGGAGGCAGAAATTCACTTTCTCCCATCCTACAAGTTTGACATTGGGAAGGACACCTATGACAGCACCTCCAAGCAAAGGACACCCTCCTACACGGTGAGTATCTAACTTGAGCCTAGCCTCAGCCCTCCTGCCAACCACGGCTCGTGTCAAGCAGTGTAGGACACTCAGCACACAGCAGCCAGCTGGGTTAGCCAGCCTAAAACTTATTTCAGTCCTGAGGCCGGTGACTGCATGCTCACAGCCTGTTGGGCGTGGAGCATAGTGCTCTGAATGCATTACAGGCCACAGTTGGATTCACACCTGAGTCCATCTGCCTGGTACTAGGTGAGAACAAGTGGGAAACACCTGCACTCTCACCTGGCTTTTCCACCAGACCCCGACTCTTTGGTATATAGTGGCGCCTGGAACATTTATGAGATGAGAGATGACAGCTCCTTGTTCTCAGAGGGCTAGAAGGGGAGTAGATGGCATCCACATAGGACTTTAAATGCCTAACACTTTTATTGTTCAGTGGGGAGGGCTCCCTAACTGAAATAGTTAGGCCAGGGTTGCAGGCTACACTGCACTGCACAGGATACCTACAGCAGAATGATGCACAATCTCTGCTTGACCATCTCTTCTTCTGAAGGACCGAGTCCTATACAAAAGCCGTCACAAGGGTGACATCTGTCCCATGAAGTATTCCTCTTGCCCTGGGATCAAGACTTCAGACCACCGTCCTGTTTATGGCTTGTTCCAGGTGAAAGTGAGGCCAGGAAGAGACAAGTAAGCCCCCCTGCTCACCCCTCAAAGCTGGCTGAAGCTTTGGGGGCTCCTGCCAGTTCTTGGATGGGATAACTTTTGGGATGGTTGGCAGACTTAGGTGAGGAGCTTGCCAGTGGTTCATGCAGCCCCTAGGTTATTAGGAATTTGCTTCCATCTGAGCCTCAGTCCTAGCAGGTCTTAGGGTATCCCTAGAATTCCCAGGTTACAACCTTTGTGGTTACAAGCAGCAGCAAGCGGCTTGCTCTGTGACCTGGTTCTCTAGGATTGAGCAAGGTCCTGGAACAACAGGTCCAAGGAGGCATCAACGTTACCTTCTTTTGGCACTTGAATATCCAGGGTTGTGGTTGGGGCTAGAGCAGCCAAGATGGGATGAACCCTAACCTCTGGACAATGGCCCATTTTCTTTTTTTCTTTGGTTTTTCGAGACAGGGTTTCTCTGTATAGCCCTGGCTGTCCTGGAACTCACTCTGTAGACCAGGCTGGCCTCGAACTCAGAAATCTGGCTGTCTCTGCAAGTGACTAGGGACTAAAGGCGTGTGCCACCACTGCCTGGCAATGGCCCATTTTCTATGGAGCTCAGCAGGTATGCAGCTGAGTGAAGTTGAGGCCAGCTCTTATTAAAGGTCTTTCCTTCACAGCATCCCATTAGCTGCTGGCAAGTTTGACCGAGAACTGTACTTGATAGGAATTAAAAGACGGATTTCAAAGGAGATTCAGAGACAAGAAGCACTGAAGAGTCAGAGCTCCAGTGCTGTCTGCACTGTGTCTTGAAGTTTCCAGACCAGGACTGGCCACTGCAGCCGGGAGACCAAGGTCACTGCAAAGAGATGAGCTTGTTCTCTGAAGCTCTTGTAATGCTGGGATTCTAATAAACCATGGCTAGGGGCTCCCTGCTCTCACCACAGACCCCACCCCCTCAGGACAGCAGTATACTGTGGCCAGGACAAACCTCATTCATATCATGTTCCCACAGGCACATGGCAGGGATGTGTTGAGTATGCCTATGTGGACACCAAGCAGCAGTTTCACCCTGCAGGAGCAGTCCCAACTTCTTACCCTTGAGCACTGCTGTCTCTTCAAACTCCTTTTATTCCTGTTCTCATGCTAGAGCCCAGGTTCTAGATCTATATCCTCCTAATAGCTCCTTTCCTCTAGGGGAAGGATCAGGCAACTTCTGGTGTCTTAGATGCTCAATGCCTAGAACCTGCCAGGACTAGGATTCTGGGATATTCCCTACAAACATTTTGACAGGTTTTGAGTTCTACATCCTGGTCCCATGCTCCCAACCCCCAGCTGAGTAGGGACCTCTCCTCTCTACAGGTCAAGCCCAGCTATATTAAACTCAGTTTTTAGGAGTTTCAGACCATTTGCTTTTGTTCTGCTAGTCCCAGAAAGGCATTAGAAATTGGGTTGTCAGGCAGTACCTTGCTGGGTCTCACTCCTTTAAGAAAGCTTAGGACTCATCATTGCTCTCAATCTTACCCCCTTCCCTTCAGAGACACAGCCTTGAATGTACAAACACCTAGGGGCATCCACTCTAGTCTAAATTATTTATTTTTCCATATTTATATTTTTAAATAAATAAGGATATGTTCAATTGTAAACTCTTTCTGGCCAAAGACTGAACCTTGGAAGAAACAGTCTGCGTGCACCTCGGGGCCTCAGGACACCCCAGGGCTTAAACGGGCACAGAAGTCAAAGGCCACAAAGTTGGTCTCAGCTGTCACCTGCTACTCAGTCCCATCCCAGGTCCTTCTGCTGGGTGTTGTCCCTGCTTACAGCCAGCAGCAACAACAGCTGGAAAAAATTACTCCAAGGAACCATAGTAAAATAAGCCAACAAATGAGACAACTCGACAAGCATCAGCTTCTACAATATAGAAAGTCACCTGCTTCAATGAACCACTCAAATGAATGTAGAAAGTACCAGAATATCCAATCAGTGAACTGCAAATTCCACTGGGAAGACCACTCCCAGACAGGCTGCCCTGGGCCTCACGATCCTGCCTAAACTATTCCTAGTTTGAATAAGGTTTAATGTGGCAGTTACAGACAGGTTTCTCTCTGTAGCTCTGGCTATCCTGGAACTCTTCTTTGTAGACCAGGCTGGCCTCAAATTCAGAGAACCACCTGCTTCTGCCTCCTGAGTGCTGGGATTAAAAGCGTGCACCACCAGTGCCCAGCACTTTGGTGTTTCTTTTGGACATTCTCGGGCACCTTAGAAAAGACTGAGGTAATCCTCAAACTTCCCAGTTTGGCCTGATATCAAGATCATAAAGTCTTAGGGATGGGGGGGTCAAAGTGCAGCCATAACAATTTACATTTAGATAGCCTTTACATTTAGAGGGCATTTGAGTTGGGAAGTTAAACATTTAAACTAGTGCAGATGACATGGGAAATTAAAACTGGGCTTGTAAATAATTGTGAGATACAACTGGCATGGTGACTCTTACTTGAAAGACCAGTAACTGAGGCTAAGACAAGATCACTGTGAGGCCAGCCTTATCTCTATCTTGAGTTACAGGCCAGCCAGGGCTAAGTAGAATTCTATCTCAAAGGAGTAGAAGATTGTGAAATACCTTCAGGCTTGTTAAAAAAAAAAAAACTTAAGCTTTAGAAATGAGATGGGCCAGGTGTGGTGGCACTTGCCTATATAATCTTAGCACTTGGGAGGCAAAGGCAGGAGGGTCTCTGTGGGTTTGAGATGACTATCTCATAGCGAGTCTCACGCCAGTCAGGGCTATACTGCAAGATCCTATTTGAAGGGAAAAGAATGAGTACAACAATCTGTGCCTGTGATCCTAACAGTGGGGAGGCCCTGTGTGCTTTCAGAGCGCAGTGCTTTGTCTCCCTAGAGCCCTGAGACTTCTAATCTTTCCCAGCCTTCCTTGCTCCAGAAATGTCTAGTAGGCAGACAGCACCTGCTTTGGCAAACACTCAGTAAAAACACTTGTTAGATGAAGAACAAGCCACATGTGTTTGAGAGACACAAAGGTGCAGTGACAACAGTAACTTTCATTCAAGTTTCCAGAGTTTCACTGATGGCACTGTTGACAGAGCAGACTATCCTTATGCAGTGTCCACACCAACAGTAACATGCACACAAACACTCTGCAGCCTGCCCTGAGGGACTCTACCGGAACAGCCGGTATGTTCTGGGCAGACGCCCATCTCTGCTGGACAGCGCTGCTTGGATGTGCTCATAGGTGGGTAGGTCAGTCAAATCACCCAGGGCGGCCACAGCAGGCTTGCCACGGAGCATCTTGGAAGCAACCCTCTTGATATCTTCTGGCTTCACATTGCCTACAACAGAGTAAGCGGCAGTGAGGGCAAAAGCAGGGTTTCCATTTCCATCTCTGACTCTGTGCACTCAGGCCGAGGAGCCCTGATCTATATCATTTCACCACGGGGAGGGGGGGTGAGGGGGGGTGTGTGTGTGTGTGGGGGTGGGGGTGGGTGGGGGGGGGGGAGAGAGAGAGGGGGAGAGGGGGGGGGGGGGGGGCTGCTGAGGGACAGACCAGAGTAAGTCAGTCAAAGGGCAAAGTGAGTTCCCATTAGGTGGGGAACTACAGTGACTTAAAATTATTTCCAAGATGAATAGGCATGCCTGTACTCCAAGCACTGGGGAAGCAGGAGGGTTCAGGATCAACACCAGCCTGGACTACAGTAGATAGACCCTATCTCAAATCCCCTAAGCAGCAGCAGCAGCAAATATTTTCAAACACATGAGGGTAGCCAAGCAGGGTAATGCATATTCACAGCTACACAGAAAGGTTTAAGGCCAGTCTAAGCTGTGAGTCCATCTGTGAGACTTAAAAACAACCCAACACTGGAGGGCATAGCCACGCATCAGGAGGCTCATGTTTAGACAGAGTGGGTTGTCAAAAGTTCACTTTATTTTCCAGTTTGAAGAAATAAAATCTAGACTCCTTCCTGTAGTACTGCATGTCCTTTGGCAGGCAGATAGACAGACGAGGACACACACACAGAGCGAGCATGGCCTTCAGAAGGGATCACAGCAACCCATCCTCTAGAGCCCCAAAAAGGTCAGCTTTTTCTAGAGAAGATGAGGTCTCTCATGAGGGCAGGTCAATCCACCTGTCCCAGACCACCAGGATTCCCAAGCCCAGGCAGGTGAACTGAGTTCTCTTCAGAGGACAGGTGACAGTACCCAGCTGCCCCTACTTACAGTTCTGTTCCAAGCTTCACATACAATTCCAGAAGACTAACCACAAACCACAAGACACACTGCCAGAGCCACAGGACAGAGCCTGTAACACTCTTCTACCACTACGCCACCTCCTTCCCAAGGCTGCAGAGCCTAATTATAATTAGTACAGGATGGAGCTTGGAAAGGACTTTGGGAAAGCCCAGGCTTGTGGTATGGCAGATGACAGGAGACTCAACTGTCTGTCTGTCTGTCTGTCTGTCTGTCTGTCTGTCTGTCTGTCTGCATCAGGGCACAGTCTCAAATGAGCCCAAGCCAAGCTTCTGGGCATACTCACGAATGAGTGTACATAGCTCGTGGGGCAGCTTTCTTGAATGTGTAGCCAACACCTGCCTCCCCACATCCTCAAAGATCACAGGCCTGGACTCCAGGTTCATCATGAGCATGGACATCAGCTGTGTCTTGGCCCGCTCTAGCTCCACCTGAGGATCAAACACCACTAGTCACCTTTACAGCTGGCTCACGTGGGTAGAGGGGCTGGCCCACATATGTCCCAGGAAAGAGGCCTTCATGTGCCCAAAGATGAGTAGAGTGGAGAGGTTGTCCCAGTCTGGCACACTCCAAGCATAGGAGGAACTACACTGGAAAAGCCTTCATCACACCCAAGACAGAAACACCGTGTCCAGTCTCTGCTGCCCATCTGAATCACAGAACATGCATCAGGAAGCCACACCTGGTTGCATAGGAAACCAGAGGTTGTTGATGAAGCAAAGATTCTGGTGCTCAGCATCCTAAACAGGACCCAGGCCACTATCACATGGTGCTACCAAGGAGGCAGCAGAAACAACAGTTGAGCCTCTGGCCAGGTGTGAACTTGAAATGTGGCACCAAAGAATCAGGACCACAAGGGACAGACCAAGCTGGGTGTGTAGGCACTTGCTGGTAAGGCAAGCATTCAGGAGGAGGCAGGGGGCAAGAGAACTCAAGTTTGAGGCCAGCCTGGCTACCTTATGAGTGTTTGTCTTAACGCAAGTTATTTATGACTTATGCAATTTCAGGCAAACTTAATACTATATATTTATCTCACTCACTGACTTTAGTGGAAACCATTTTATCACGGTATTCGTAGAAATAGCATTAATTCTGGCTGTGCTGGTGGTAGAACCCAGAGTCTTGAGCATACCTGGTAAGCTCTCCACCACTGAGCCATGCACCCCAGACCCAGACCTTGGTTTGTTTTAGACAGTCTTATTATACATTACTTTAGGCTGACCTTGAACTCATCACTTCCTACCTCTACTTCCTGAGAGTTGAGGTCCTAGAGATGCATATACATTAATTGCTTTGCTTTGCAGTAGTTTTCATTTTTAAGCAGATTTTGATTTTTTCAACAATGCTGCCTTTTCCTCCTTAAAAAGCCAGTATGTGTTATTTGACCACTGAAGAAAACTTGCACTATGCAGAAAGACAGAAATGCATGCTCGAGCCAATCACCTTGCTTTTATAAGCTCTGGCCCAGGAAGTAACAAAACTTCCAAATATTAACCAAAGGACAGCCAGCCAGTGGTAGTGTGTACACCTTTAATCCCAGTGGTTGGAAAGCCAACCAGGTGGTTCTGAGTTCAAGGCAAGCCTGGTCTGTAGTGCAAGGACAGCTAGCCCTACACATAGAAACTCAACAAAAACTTGGGTTCCAACGTAAAATGGAAATAAGAAAGGCCTAGAAACCCTGCATTACTGTTTGTCTTGTACAATGATGCTTTAGCTCAGGGCCATTCTGCAGGGACAACTTAGAGAGGGACACTGTCCTTTGGGAAGCACTAGGGAGGCTCAGCCTGCCGCTCCTTCAGCTGTGGGACCTGCTAGATCGGGTGCAAGGGACGCTCCAGACCTTACCAAATCCACCGTTCTGCCCATCAAGATAAATTCCTTTGTGATGATTTCTACCATTTCTCGAACCTACAAAAGAACAAGAGATGAGGGTATGAACTGCAGCCCTGGCCTGCTGATCCCTCAAGCAGCCCCTGTTCCCCACTGGCACTATTGAAGAGTGTACACTGGAGTGGGCTAGACAGACAGCAGTGCTGTCCTCACTTGTCTTGGGTCTGCGCTGGCATGAATGCACAGGAGGCCTGTATCCTCATAGCTGTGGTGGTAGGAGGTTGCATTGTACATCCAGTGGTGCCTGTGAGGGGACATATGGTGTCCAGTGAAGGTGACAGGATAGCTGAAGGTGTCAGCACAGCCCATGCTCTCAGCAGCCTAGGACCCACCGATTGAGCACGTTGAGGTAGAGCCTGGAGAACATGCCTTTGCCAGGCCCTCCAGCTGAGAAGGAGCCCCCTCCTCCCATCATCATATTCAGCACAGCAAAAGGGATGAAGTCCTCCTCCTATGGAACGCAGAGGCACACCAGTCAATGCCAGTCCAACACAGCCACCTGACCCCACTGGTGCACTTGACCTATACCTGGACTCACCAGAAAGGAACAGCTCTCCAGTCCTACCATGATGTGTGTGAGCTCAGGAATTGGGGTTGGGCCAAGGCTGACATTTGACATGTCTCTCTCCACCTGCACACAACCAGACACATGCCAAAAAGGCCAGCAAACTTCTAAGAAAACAGCCACACTCAACCAGACACCAGGTGACCTCAGCCCTGTCATCTCTTGCTTTGAACATGGGATGTGTTCATACTGTCACAGTGCTAGATTGTACACTAAGGAGAAGCATAAACACATTCATCAAAGCACACAGCCAGAGAATAAATGACACAACAACTGAGAGTTCCTGCTGAGTTACCTTGACGATCCCCCCAGTGTACTGTGCCACTGATCTGTCAACGTCCACCATTTCAGGAGCACCCCAGGCAGGCTGAACTCCCAGGAGGTACTTTCTGGCACATTCCACCAGGTGCTCATGCTCCACGCCCACTCCAGCAAGCACCATGCGGTCAGGGATATAGTAGTTCTTCAGGTAGGAATGCAACACTTTTCGATCAATCTTCGCTATGTTTTCTACAGGGCAAAACCGGTGCAGGCCCACTGTGTTCTCCCTAAAAGCAGCCTGAGGCAGGCAGAAGGAGAACAAACCCAAGTGAGAAAAAACATCAGGTCCCCAACATGGCCTATAACAACATCTGCAACAAAAAGACCGGGCATTGTCTCTAGTTTGGCTGTGTTTCTAAGAAGCAGCAAGTTTACCTCGAGAGGAAATTTGAAAAACACATAGAAGAGCCACACAGATGGAATAGTAAAGACTGATACCCTAAGTGGGAACAGCTACTAGTGCAGACATGGCAGGCTCAGAAGAACACAGCTATGAGAGGTGGCACATGTGCCCACAATCTTAGCACTCAGGAAGCTGAGGCACGGAGACTATGAATTCAAGACCAAATCTGAACCAAATAGCAATTATCTCAAAAAACAAAACAAAAACCAAAAACAAACAAAAAACCCACAAAGCCAAGCCTGTTCTGTAAACCTAACCACCCACAAGGCCAAGAGCAGGAAGAGGCACATGTGGCCTCCCATTTTACTTCGTGAATCATCTCAGTGAGCAGTGGCTCTGGGTCAGGTCTCATATTCAGGTCCTCAAGTTCAAACTGCACAGCCATCCTCGTCATCTCAATTTCTTCATCTGTAAGAGTCCAGACAAGGGTTTGGTCTGAACCAGCAAGGAAGAAGACAGCACTGACCCTGAGCAGCTAAGCCTGGCCAGGTGCTACAGTCACCTACTAGGGAAAGCCCTGCAGCACCTGCGAGGGAGGATGCCAGATGAAAATTAGGGATCTGGGCCTCTTGTCCTGGTCTGTTCTGCAGACCTTTGACCTGCTCCAAGCTCAGCTGCCTCACCTGCTGTCTGTTCCAAAACCCACCTGTGAGGACACAAGGTGGACGTGGCAACATTTAGGAAAGAGACAGCACCTGAGTCAGGGCTCCGTTCCTCAGCTGGAGCCATGCGGCCAGGTCGCTGTGAAACTCAGCAAAGGGACTAGCTGCTGTTCCCTTCTGGACCCTCCTAACAGGAATCCAAGTCCTGCCACACAAGAGAAACTTCTGTAGGCATGGCATTCTTGTTTACACACGAGATGAGGGACATTTCTGAACAGAACTTTGGTAAACCCTTTAAGGTCTCTTTTAGATATATGAAAGTATGGAGCATTGTGTACAACACTACAGGCTTGTCTAAGCACTAGCACTCTCCAATGACTGGCACATGAGTGCTTGGCTCTAACAGTGCCTCCCAACAGGAAGTTACAGCCCTTCCACAGCTCCTCCTGACCACCCAACCACAGAGCCACACCTGTCAGGCGGGGGTGCAGAACCACATCAGCCAGCAGGCCCACCACAGTGTCCAAGCCTTTGCTGTCAGCAGACACAGCATACATTGTGGTGTCTCTGGAAGGAAATAAGCCACAATAGCAGGTGCTAGGTTTACAGCAGATAACAACAGGGATCGAGGCCCTGCATGCCAACAAAGACTCTACCACTACCTCTTCCTTGGGTGTGAAGGCCTTAAAGGAGCCACAATTGCCCACAGTGAAGCTTTCCCTAAGAAAGCTATGGAGCCGGCTGAAGCTGGTTCTCCCCTCTTTGCAGAGGAGGTCTCTCACTCCAGGCTTCCTAGGCCTGGACAAACAACCAGCTGGTCTAAATGAAGACTGGTTCATGTGGAAACATGCCCAGCCTCAGAGCGCTGTCAGCGGCCCGCTTGTTTAGCTTAGCATTCTTCACAGGTAAAGGTCTGGGCAATTAGAAGTTCAAAGATGTCAGAGAAGAAACTAGGATGGTATGCTTTCTGTCCCCAGCACTCCATCAGGCATGCTGTTAATTTTTAGAGAGACTCCAAGAGACTCTGACTAAGGATGACGAGGACATTTATTTATACATTAACATAAAATACCTTGAGGTCTGGCAGTCACAGATACCACCATGTTTTTCCAGTGTAAGCAGAATTTCATCTTTGCTGTCAAATCGAGCAGTAGACTACAAAGATAATTAAGCTTAAGTAAGTAACCAAAAACTTAACAAAAAATATTAAGTTTACGTTTGCTCTCAAACACACAAAATTATGTCCTAAGTCTTTTGTATCAATGTCATATCCAGATCATTAACTAATACAAGTTCTTAGAAAAAAAAACTGACTTATAAAAATTACAAATTAGACACTGACCGAAAATGCCAATTTTTCCAAAAAATGAGCAATTCCACTAAGATATTTTGCTTCATATCGTGATCCCGAATTAATAAGAACTGATAATAAAAAGAAAATTAACAGGTTAAGCCAGATACTCAAAAACATTTAATCAACAAAGTTTTCAAAACCATGGCCAATAGAACTTACTTCCTACGGTACAGAATTGTCCAAACTTATTTTGAGATGCCACACGAAGCCCATTGTCCAGAGTGGTAACTTTGGTTTCAAACTTTTCCTGTCCATCAACTGTAGCAAAAATAGGCTTGGGGACTCCAGGTAAGGGGAGAAGAGAGGGGGGTGCTGGGGTAGGTGGCGCCACTGCTGAACCGTCTGTGTGCAGGAGATCCAAACCTACAGCAGAGTAACCAAATATAGCTATTTATTCATATTTTATGTGTTTGAGCGTCTGCCTGCACAGATGTATGTTCATCACAGGCATGCCTACTGTCCATGGAGGTCAAAAGAGGATCCCCCTGAAAGTGGAGTTATAGATGGTTGTGAGCCACCAAGTGGGTGCTGGTAACCAAACCCAGGGGAAGCAATCAGTAGGCTTAACTACTGAGCCATCTCTCCAACCCCGGTCTTTGGGTCTTCA
>JADRCD010184680.1:0-28655 GCA_019843815.1 Montemys delectorum
AACAAAATACCCATAGAAGGAGTTGTAGAGACTAACTATGGAACAGAGACTGAAGGAAGGACAATCCAGAGACTGCTCCTCCTGGGAATCCTTCCCATATTCAATCATCAAAACCAGACACTACTGTAGATGCCAGCAAGTGCTGGATGACAGCAGCCTAATATAGCTGTCTCCTGAGGGGCTCTGACAGTACCCACCTAATACAGAAGTAGAGGATCACAGCTATCCATTGGACTGAGTACACGGTCCCCAATGAAGGAGCTAGAGAAAGGACCCAAGGAGCTGAAGGGCTTGCAGCCCATTAGGACAAACAACAATATGAACTAACTATTACCCTTAGAGCTCCCAGGGACTAAACCACCAACTAAAGAGTACACATGGCAGGACTAATGGTTCCAACAGGATATGTATAGCAGAGGATGGCCAAGTCGGTCATCAATAAGAGGAGAGGCCCTTGGCCTTGTGAAGGTTCTATGCCCCAGTGTAGGGGAATGCCAGGGCCAATAAGCAGGAGAAGGTGGGGCAGTGAGCAGGAGGAGGGGGAAGGGAACAGGGGTTTGTTTTTGTTTTTGTTTTTGTTTTCTTATTTTTTTTTATAGGAGAACCTGGGAAAGGAGATATTTTATGACATGTAAATAAAGAAAACATCTAATTTTTAAAAAGGAAAAATAAAGGAAAAGAAAAGAAAAGAAAGAAAAGAACTGGGGAAGGGGGATTCACTTTTCTTCAGTGGCTTAGCCACTAATAAGTTGCTTAAACTCCAGAAAGTAACCCCATGCCCATGTTCATGCAAGCAACCCTAATTAAACCCTGTGCACCATTTTAAAAACACATGAAAGAAAAAGAGGGACTTGGTGGGAAGAAGTTTAGACAGAGTGAGAGTGGGAGGGTAGCTGGAAGGACTGTGGCCAAATTCATTAGAAACAAATTGAAGCTGTCAGAGAATACATTTAAAAATATGTTAGGTATTATATATTGGAAATAGCTCAAAACTTTTAGATATTAAGTAAAACCACTCTAACTAACTCATGGATCAAATAAGACAGCAAAGGGGAAGTTAGTATTTTGAATAGAATGAAAATTAAAATATTTCTTAGCCCCAAGTTTCTCTTGGACATAGGAAAAGGGGGCGGAAGTGTGTCAACACACTGGGCATTTCACACTTCACTGACAAACTTAGAAACAGCGAGTCACGGGGCATAGATGGCATCCACCCCAGAGTAAAGAGGACCTCAAGGATGAAGCTATGATGCTGTTGGCAAAAGTGCAACCTTGCTACTAGAAGTGGCCATGCATCAGTACCAGGAAATGGCTTCTCTCTCTGACAAGGACCACAAAGACAGAAGAACCACAGATACACAGAGCATATTTGCAACTCTAGTAGGTTACTGAAAATTAGAATAAAGTAGAAGCCTTTACACATAGGCAAACTCCTAAGATTTTATCCACCATGCCCTGTGCTCTCTGGGAAGTAGCAGGAAGTTGCAGTGGGAAGAGCAAGAGTCCTTCCCCCAGCCACTCTGCCCAGGCTGAGGATTTAAACTCCTTGCATCTCTTTCTCATCTGCAACTTACTAGTAACATCCACTCCATCCCCTTTCAGGAAAGTGCTGGGGACTGAGATGATGGAAGAGAAATTAGTGTGTTTTATGAACTAACTAGTACCCTCAGACCTCCCAGGGACTCAACCACCAACCAAGGACTATACATGGTGGGACTGATTGTTCTGGCAGCATGCATATAGTAGAGGATTGCAAATCTGATCATCAATAGGAGGAGAGGACCTTGGCCCTGTGAAGGTTCTGTGCCCCAGTGTAGGGGAATGCCAGGGCCAATAAGTGGGAGAGGGTGGGGTGGCAGGCATGGGGAGGGGAGAGGCAAGAGGGGTTTGTTCTTGTTGTTTCTGTTTGTTTGTTTGTCTTTTGGAGGGGAAACTGGGAAAGGAGAATTTTACATGTAAATAAAGAAAATATCTAATAAAAATTTTTTTAAAAAAATTAAGCCTAAGCAACCCTATAGAGTCCCATGTATTGACAAGAATGGTAGTGACAAGAGATAGGAACTCTCCTGTGCTGCACATGTGCCTGCAGGAGAGAAGGGAAATTGGCAGAAGTTGTACTTGCATTATCACCTTTCAGCTTCTTCCTCTTGTTTCTTTCTTCTCCTTTGATTTCCTTTGCTTTTAAATTTACCACCTTCTGCCCCCAAGGCAACCATCTTCAACTGTTTCTTTACTACCTCTGGTTTTCAGCTCGGTTTTGGTCCTGAACTTAGAATTTCCTCTTCCACTGTATCTCCAGGTTTCTTCTCCATCTACACTACTGATATCAGACTCTTTCTTGAGACCTGAAAGGCTCTGAGTCTTTTCTCTTCCACTAACCTCTCACAAATATACACACTCCTGTGCACTTACACACATTCATTAATAAACTCCCAAGCTCCTGTCAATTCTCTTGCACAGTGCCCCTGGAATTTATTTCTTCACTTCACTCCCCTGCAGCACTGACCTAATTCAGTTGCTGTTATCTTGGATAACTCTCTGAATACTTACCAGGAGTCTTCTACGTGCCAGCTATCATGAAAGATATGGAGGATGTGATGGTGAATAAGACATGAGTCTTGCCTGAAAGTTTCTCAGAACTGACTGCCTTTGGAAATGTTCTTTAAAAGGAACACACATTAGGTGGCAAGTTTAATGACAGAGGTGATAAGAGAATATTAATAGAAAGAGCTATTGACAATGATAAGTTTCTGTAAGAGGTGAGGCCCAACATGAGGTAAGTGATCAGGCCTCCTGGGGGAGGGGAGTATAAAGTGAAGGTTGAATAGCCAAAATATACTACGTGGAAAGGAAGAAAGTAAGGGGGAAAAGAGAAAAAAACTCTGATCACGTGCATACAAGCAACACTAAATGGAGTCTGTAGGCCGTAGGTAGATATTTATGCATGTGTGCTTGTAGCAATAGTAATCAAAGGAAAAGAGAGCAGGAACTTGAGAGGGAAGAAGAGAGGACATGAGAGGGACTAAAGGAAGAGACTGAGGAGGAGTTGGAGGGAGGAAAGGGGATAGTTCCCCTGTTATCTAACTTCTGAAACCTCCATCTCCCAAATCCTTGCCCTGTGTTCTCGGAATCTCTAGTTCATGTCTAGTTCATCTTAACTTCTTCAGTGAGTGCCTCTTTATACTTTGTCACAATGTTTTCCTGTCACTGCCAGATGTATACAGTCATATCAGCTCACTTCATTCGGAATTAGAAGTCAGGCCCAGAATCCCCTTGCCTGCAGCTCCTAGACCAGCATCTGACTATCTCACTTGCCCAGACCAGGTTCTTGCTCCTGTGACATGTTTACCATTTTTAGCTCTATCATCTACTGCCCTCTCTGCTCTTCATCTGATGATATCTTTGGATCACTAAGTCTTGACGCTCTCCTGACTGGGGTCGAGCAGACCCTGACTCTCTCAATGGCAGACATTATCCCTACTCAGAGACTTTTTTTTAGCCAGAAATTGTTTCGTGTTCAAAGAATACGCTGTCTCCATCACACCAGCTCTTCCTTCCAGCTCCTGCACTTGGTCACACCAGAACACCAGTTCAGCTCTCCTTCTCTGGGACTCCCAGCCAAGTAACCCCTCTTCGCTCTCTCACTCCATGTTAAAGCTGACATGCTGTATTGTATCTTCACAGAGCTAATACAGTGAGCATTTCACTTTTCAAAACCTATATTATGAGTTGAATAAGTAACCCAACCAATGTCATTGGATTCCAAGTTTCTTTCTACTCTAAAAATAATAGTTCTCACTCATTTTCCTAAGGCTTGGTTCTGCTTTCCCTGTTACCTTGATCTAAAAATCTTCAAGTCATGCAAGTTCAGCCTCCTGAGACTTAAATTCACCTGCTTTCTGTTCTTATCTCTGATTCTGGCCATTTTTAGAATATCTTCTTTGGAGTTCCTTCTCTATTCCTGCCGATGTTACTTCACAGCCCTGAGACGAATACTCATATCCTGCTCTCTGATCCCTCTAACCTCCAATACCTATTCCAACCCCTACCTTCCAAAGGCAAGTGCATACATTTGTGTTTACCCTTTTAAATGTACTCAAATTTTGGTCTTGAATTGTCGTTGCCATGTCTTGTTCTCTCTCGATGCTGTGTCTCACTCAAACCTTTCCAGATAGTTCTAGAAGACCATGTGGGCTTTTCACTCCCTTATTGCAGCCAGGGCTTTGTCTTTCTTGGTCTAGTCCCACCAGCCATGTTACCCACAAGGCACTCACCCTATGGTAACTCCTCCACTGGGTGATACAGCCATATCTGTGTGTAGTTCTACTCTATGTTCCTCTTTGCTAGTTCCACTCAGAGAGGAAGATGCACCACTCAAGAGAGAAACAATTTCCCAACTCCCACATGCCCTCTGGTACCACAGACATATAATCCTACAAGAGAGATTTTAGACATTTCTAACACCCCAGCATGTCCATGTCCTTAATTGTAGCTTCTCTCTTCCCTGGACCAGATGTAAGATCATAGAGACCGACTTGCTGGATAAACTGTCAAGTTGTTCCATTCTACATGCTCCTCTCTGTAATCCATATCCTTTGGAGTTTTTTCACAGGCCCCAGCAATTGAGAGATGTTGGTTCACAGTGAAAAATTCTGTGTAGTTTAGTAGAAAATTCTAGTTCATAGCTCAAAGCCTTGTCCTACCGCCAGTGACCTTGGAAAAGCCACTTACTTTGAGTGTACATTACAATTTTTTGACCTATATGTGGCACCAGTACAGAAGTAACCAGGGTGATGCAGCTGGTTAAGACTATAAATGTCAAGTACTGCAGTGTGCACATAAGTCAAGGGCAGAGGTCTCTAAAAATCAATTAACCTTCCAAACCTCAGTTTCTCCAACTGTAGAATAGGTCGAAAAACCATCTCTCAGAGACACTTTGGGAATTAAATGAAATGTGGTTTCTTAATAGTGCCCTTGCAACTAGAAAATAGTCACAGATCTCAGCAATGGTACAGTGCAGATGAAATAGTTATAATCCACAGAGGACAATGACACAGTCCTATTCCCAAACCTGAGGACATCAGCCAGCTTTCCACCTAAGCTGGCTTCTATTCAAGTGCCAAGATTGCTCAACAAAACAGAATACCAGTGTTCACTAGTAATCCTCTGAAGCAAGATTCCTTATTGCATATAAATGATTTTACTATCTTCTAGGAAAAGGGCTTTAAAATTCTTCTACATTAAGATATTTTCCAATACTCATAAAACATCATTCCATGTAATGACATATATAATTCAAACATTTCAAAATCTATTTAAGATGCTACAAAAATCTATTGCCTTATGCAATATATATATATATAATATATAATGTTGGCATATTATACAGACATACTTTTATGACATCAGTTTAATTGTTCTGAGCCAAGTTAAGCTCCATTTTTTGTTGGTAGATTTTTTTTAACAAGATATAATTTGAGGCTAAACAGTCCAATATAAGCAGAGCAGAAAAAGCACCACAGGGCAATATCCTATTTTCTGCGCATTGTGTCTGGCCCCATACATTTTTAATATTATAAAATTGGCTTGTTCTGTAATATTTTGATTGGGGATTTATGCATAATGTCACCACATTCCTTAAACAGATGTGCAGTAAATTTGATGAAATAAAAATCTCTGCCTCCTGAAACTAGGACACTTGCTCATTTAAATAATGCCCAACAACAGTCACTGTGGATATTTTAGAAACAGGTTGTTTATAGAGGGAAGACCTCAGCATGTAGCTAGTTTCATTCCAAATTCATTCCAAATCTTCAGAATATCTAACTAACATATTGCTCTATTCCCCACAATAGCCTTTTTTTCCCATTGTCTCCTGTGAAACGACCACACCAAGCATCACGAAATCAGGGAAAGGTTGCTTTTTTGGCCAGGAATTTGAAATGCATGGGCTTTACAGATCAGTTAAAGATCCTGTATTTAGGACTGTAAGTCTTTCTTAAAGGCTGCACACACACAAAAAAAAAAAGAGAGAGTCTAGGTTTTGAAATTAAGCATCTTGCATTCCAATCCCAGTCCTCAAACTTGGTATGAAATTCTTCTCCTCTTCAGTTCTTATCTACGAAATAATGGAAGTCATAAAATTTACTTTGCATGGAAGTTAAAAGAATTTATTTAAAATCTCCCCCGAAGCCCAGAGCAGCACATAGCCCACAATAGATTCTCTTGTATTTAGTATATTTATGCATTTTGTTATAGTTACTATCTTACTAATGGTTATGTGTGATCCAAATGAGCTCTAGGAAATAGAGGGAATGAATCCTTATAAATCTACACCTGCTATTAGGGAAAAACAAAATCTCAGTATCCATTCCCTAGCGGGAAGAGATCTCATATGCAGAATAACAATTACATCAAGCATCTCCCCAGTCTACTTTCCTAAAACCATGGATAGAAAAGACTTTTACCTATTATTTGAAAACCTTCCTAATTCCAGAAACCATTCACTCTAAAACACCTGAAATAATTTACACATTCCGTGTGATGTTTTTATTCAAAGCTCCATCATTTTAAACCAAGGGTAATCCCGAATCTCATTTAAATGAGTTGTTTCCGACTCCTCCCCAATTGAGTCTTTTACTAAATAATCTTCTTTAGCATCCAAAGGGACAGATTTGAGTTCTTCCCTCTCTGGTGAAGATGCTAATGAACACCACTTGTCAAAAGCCTAAACGCTAAAGAGAAAGTAGGAGGTTGCACTATCTACCAAAGATAAAACTTTAAACACAAATACATTTTAATTTTGTATCTTACTTGTCCTGGGCAAACTACAGTTGATGTCACACTATCAATCAATCATCCCTTACCCCACAGATCCTTCCTGTTATCACTCTATTTTGCTGCCTTATTCATACCTGAATTTGAATGAATGTGTGAGAATGTGTGTGTGTGTGTGTGTGTGTGTGTGTGTGCGCGCGCACGCGCGCGCGCACGCGCGTACATGCATGCAGGTGGCTGCCTAACCAATACCTGAAGAAATACAACATTAATAGACATGCTAACATTAAAAGGGGAAAATATCACAGGTCTCATTGATAGACAAAGACCTAGAGGTGACTAAGGAATTCTAAGAATGGGAGTAATGCCTCCCCAGAGGTATGCCTCCTAATCTTCTATCCAGGACCAAAGGACAGACATGAAACTATACACATAAAGTGGACTTAGCAGGTTGTATCTAATATTCAAGCATGCACACTCATAAATGCATGCATGTACATACACATATATTCTTGCTCACACGCACACACACATACACACACATGCACATACATACATACATACATGCACGCATGTAACAGTAGTAACTAAAGAAGAGGCCATGATTTTGAGAGAGAGTAAGTGGGGAGTACTTGGGATAAGTTTGAGGGTTAAAAGAGAAGCAGGTGAATTATTTAATTATAGTTTAATTTCAAAGAAATGGCCTCTGGAAATAAGCTAAAGAGCATTAAAAATTTAAATAAAATTTAACAGAGTTAGGAGATTATGATATGAGGGTGGAGAGTGGAGGTGGGGAGGAGTTATCAGGAGGGGTATGATCAAGATTGTGTCAAATTCTCAATTATTAATAAAAATGTTATAAAAGAAAATTTTCAAACAGTATTTATACCATACCTAAAATGCGCAATTATTTCAGTGGTTACATATGCATCCACCACATACTTAAGAAGCAAAATATTGCCAATACTGTTTCCCTTATTCCAATACCCTTGTTCCCCTCCTGAATTGCTCACTCTTCTCCCACTTTTAGTAATGTGTATCCTGAATTTTGTACCTTTTCATTTCCACGTATATCTTTATATATTATTAGGTAGATTCCCCTAATCAATATGTGTTTACTTGCTTTGGGGACCAGAGTAATGACTCAGTGGTTAAGTACACTTTCTGTTCTTGCATAGGACTAACATTTGGTTCCAAGAACCCACATGCCCCTCACAACCATGTGTAACTTCAGTACCAGAGGAACCAATGCCTTCTTCTAGCCTTCTCAAATACCAGGCATGCGTATGGGGCACACATAATCCCCTACCCAATTCCCCTACAAGATAACAAAGGCTAATCAATAAAAGCCTAACACCAGCAATCAGTTGCCTGATGTGGATTTGTAGGTCCGTGAGTATCCATAAATCTCTAAGCATTCTAGGCTATAGCTAAGGCTATTGGTTGCCCTTCAGAACTCGATAGATAGTAAGGCCTTATTGCGGAAGACACCACAGTCTTGAGTTATAGAACATGGAGCTATCAAGCTGGTACTTACCTAGGAGCTTCAACCCTACTGGGTTGCTTTCCTAGTGCTTAAAAGTATTGTGTGTGTTATCAGAAGAAGAAGAAAAAAAAATCATCAATCTTACTCAGCTATGTACTCTACAGCAGTCTGCCAAGACATGCCCATTGGAATAATAGTGGCATAAATGTCATGGAAGTAATCCACCATTTTCTGACTGGATTTAAAGTCTGAGCCACAAAACAAAACCCACATCTAACACTATTCCCAGGCCCAGGAGCCTGGGGTTAGACAAGTCGTAGACCCTAGGATGAGAACCTACTCTATTATTCTGCTAAAAAAAAAGAAATTATTTCATCCAAATCCAGATTAATATACCAATGAGCTTATTAGCTATTTACAGACTCAGGGGAGAATCAAACACAGCTACCTCACTGAAAACCTACACCTGTGATGATGACTTAAGAAAGCCGTGTTACTACAGTTTAACTTCCCTCAGTGATCTGTGCCCTGTGTGCCCTCACAGCCCCTGGGACCATGTCAGCTAGAGCAGAACTCAGCACAGTTGATGAAGAATCTCAGATGAGAGTCTGAGGACTCCCTCATCCTGTGAGGGGGATGTAAATAAGCCTGGTATTTGAGTGTCCTTTGTAATTGAGTAGCTACTCTTATATCAAAATACCAACGCCCATGCCATGCCCAGAAGACAGAGTTCCAACGGGCCCATTTATATGTACAATAAATACGAATTAATTTAAACATGTCCATAGTCGTAGGATAGAAGAAGATAGGGGGTAAAAGCAGATAAGTCAGTGTCTTCCAGAAGGTGAAGGGTCAGATTTGAATTGGGCTGTAGAGAACAGACAATGAGTTTAAAGAGGAGAGAGAGCCTGTCTAGGCTGAGAGAGACACACAGAGCAATATCTGTAGTCCAGTAAAACCTTCACAGAATCTGAAAGAGAAAGGCCTCAGAAGGAGCTTGCTAAGGAGACTAGAAAGGTAGGCAGAATATCAGAAACTCAAGTCTATTCTAATCCAACAGTGGTGCATGGGATGGCGAACGAAGGGGCTAATGACCCTCCAGAGTTTTCTAGGATAAGGCATGAGTCTAAAAGCTATCTCCAACCTCAGCTGGAATTGGCTGACAGCCCTAAGCAGCTGACACCAGCCTGACCCAGGAAGCAAAAGCAGCACTTTCAGAATGAGTCCCATGGACTGAGCTTCATCTCATGCAGAAGAAAAGGTTCTCTTTTCCTAAGATGAGAAAAGCTGATGGCCTCTTCCCTGCTGCAACTGACATTTGCCTTCATTGCCACCCAAACACATTTTTTAGCAGTCTGGCAGTGGTCTGTGCCTATTAAGCATTTCTGGACACCAAGAAGTGATTTTGATTTGTTTTGCTTTCCCTGCTGGGGGATTTATTCCTATTTGCACCTTTGCTTCTTCATCCTGTTTCAATATCTATGCTGGTGGTAGACCCATGACGTATGGTTTGATGACTTTGGAGGAAGGAATGCTATATGATGGAGCATCGATGTTCATCATGATTTCTTGGAAACAGATGGAGCATGCAGCCTTCCCTGACTTGACTAGACAGAGGAGACTCTTCCTTGCTTCTGTGAAGGGCTGCAATTATTCTCATCTTGGGAATGTCTCATCTGAGTAATCATAGCTACTCTGGTTTCCAGATGACAATGGTCATGTCAAAAATCAACATGAGGGCACAGGAAGGATCCTTGACTTCCAGAAGGTTCCTTCATCCCAGTCTGATGCTGAATATTGCGCTTATAATAAAAACAGATGTGAAAGAAGCTTGGACTTTACCCACAAAAACAAAACAAAACAAAACAAAAACAAAAACAAACAAACAAACAAAAAAATCTCACAATGAGAATTAGATGTTGCAATAATGGGCATTGCTTCAGTGGGTGTGTGAATTCTATAAAGATCAGTGGGAACACAAAAGAAGTAGTACTTGGATTATCCCAGAGAGGTCAAGAGAGGATGTACAGGAAGAAGCTTGCAATGAAGATGTAGGATTTGTAGACACTGTGCAGACAGGAAAAGAAGGACATTTACAGGAGAGCACCATACATCCAATGCAGTCTAAAAAGAACACTCCAAAGGTCTCTACCTACTACATACTTTGAAACCAGGAACAAAAATCCAGCATCTCACCCCACATAGGCTGATGTCTTCTGAAAAGACATCTCCATGATGGTTTTGTAAAGAAAGCACATACATCAAAAATGCTTAATTTTCTGTTTTAAGCAAACTGTCTACACCATTGTCTTGGTTTCTGAAAGTGCTGGCTGGCTGGCCAACCCTGCTTCCAGGAGGCTCTCATTGATCTCAAAAAATGTCTTCACCAGCACCAGCACAATGGTCCAGGACCTAGAGAGCCATTGGCTTTGTGAATAGATGAAGCCATAGGGAGGAGACAAGAAGTAGGAACAGGACCGGAATATAGAAAAGGAGAAAGAATCAAGCTTCCTTTGAGAGCTGAGGAAGGTCCCGCCACCAAGTGCTTAGTCTATTCAGCTGATGCCTATCCATATTCTTAAGCCTACTGAGGGAATAGGTCTGCTCTTTCTGGGGCTTGTTCCCCCATTGACAGGAGGCCTCTTTTCTCAGAGCCCTTTAACAGTCTGTGCAAAAAGCACAGTGAGGGGAGATGGCTCCAAACATGAGAAGACAGTATCCCATTTAAATTAGCATCTAATTGGAGGTCTACGGGGTGCAACACTATGTCAATTTCACCAATTGCTCAGCCTAGTATTTACCCCCCAAAAAAATCATACTAGAAATGGTCATTTGAGGTTTTCTCATCCGGCTTCTTAATTATGAACATGCTTGCCAAAAACTCACCTGTCGTAAATAATATTTAAGCCAGAATCAGGCAATAATTTAAAATTTTACAACAAATAGATTAATAATAATAATAATAATAATAATAACATGTAGTGGAGAATGTGGAGGCCAATTTCAGCATACTGTATGCTTAGCATGTTTGTGAGGATTTGGGATGATGCCTCTAAGGCAGGAGAGCATAGGACCTGAAAAATTCTTAGAAGAACCCTGGTTACCCTCCAGAGTCATTCTTCATCATTTACTAAGGTTTTTTGACCAGCATCTCAGACATCAAAAGCTATCTTAAACTCCTTCTCAGTGATTCAAAACGCTTCCTTGTAATAAATAGTCGTCACTTGGAGCTATGGTTCGTTGCAGTGAATGCTCAGGTTCTAGGAATGCTTTCTGGAATTCTCAATAAGTACCAAATGCCCTTCCCAAACATCACTTTTCTTGGAGGTGAGATTTATTTGATAAGTAATCTGTGGAATCTATGTTATAGAGAAGTATATAGTTAATTTAAATTTTTAAATACATTATTTAATGTGTGTTTCTATGTTGTTTGCATGTATGGTACCAGCTTTTACTACAAAACACAATAATGTTTTGTACTAAATGATTTTTCTGTTTTCATTTAACATTCACATATCTCTAAAAAAGAAGACAGTAAGATAATGAAACAGAAATTGGGAGACTGCTGTGAATTTAAGATGTACTAATGGCATTTGAATCTACTAACACCTCTTCCACAAACCCAATCCATCTACTTTATTCTATAATTCTTCAGGTTTTAATATAAAATGCTCCACCATGAGTTTGCATGCTGAATGTGTGTGTCCTAGGGAGAGGAAATAGGTCACTAGAGAAATCATTTGTGATCCTCCTCCTCCTCTTCCTCCTCCTTCTCCTTCTCCTCCTCCTCTTCCTCCTTTTCCTCAGGATTCCCCCACCACATACTTTCACCACCATGATGTTCTGCCCAAGTGCATAGGGACACTTAACTATAGACTAAACCACCTAAAACTGCAAGCCCAATTAATCCTTCATCCATTGAGCTGTCTAGGTCAGATATTTTGGCTATTGTTATTGTTCCTTGTGGGAGTCTTAAGATTGAATGGACTTCAAGGGGGCCCAAATTCCTGCTTAGAACTAATAAACACTGAACAATATTCCAGACCAGCCTATATGGGTGTTTTTCTATCCCTGGGCTGTCTTGAGTATAAAGAAAATATCCACTGGCCATACTGTAAAGTCAGAAGGGGACAAAAACCAGTGCAGAAGCAGTGGCAACACCCACTTCCACCTCTGAATCCTTCCTGGAGCCATAGGAGGTAGTAGAGAAGACAAAGTCTGCAAAGCGAAAATCTTTTCTTCCAGACTCTTCCATTAAGTGGTTATGCTCCCTCAGTCAGATATCTGTGCCACCCTGGATCATTTCTATGGCCCTTTACGGTGCTAATATCCTCTCCACCTAAATGCCCAATCTCACTTCAACCCTTTCCCCATCCCCAGAGATGTGCCTTTTCTCAAGCTAGGGACCATTTCATGTCCTGCAGCAGAGGATGGATTACCTCAGGAATCACAGCCTTAACCAGGATAACTGTGAAAGCAGCTGTTATTCTTCTGCCCCCTCTGAAAGCCCAGCTAACCACCTGCCTCAGTTAATAGCCAGCAGGTTAGGTTCCTTCATAGGTTAATTATACATTGTGTGGAAAGCATTTCCTTTCATCAGTTCTAAATTTGCTCCCTTTTAATTTTGTCAAGTGCTGCCTCTTTCTCAGATGAGGGGAAAGGGCAAGAAGGAGCCAGCAATTGGCTTGCTGCACCCCATTCATTACACCCAGCACCTCGGAGAGCACTCACCCCCTTTACTTCACTCTTTTCAGAACTAAATATGTCATCTTTCTTGGTATGGAAAAAATTCCTTCCTCCACATCCATCTGTTTTGCCCTCCCAGGAACCTTTCCTATTTCTGCTCTGTCCTGTCCAAGAGTAGGTGAACTGCAAAGTGAATGAGGCGGTCAAGGTGAGGTGAGAGTGCAGATTTACCAGCAGGAGTCCCAATGCTTTCTAATCATGCCCCAGTTCTTTCTTAACACAGCTACCTCCCCCTGCTTGTCTCGCCAATTACCTTTTCCCTTTGGAAGCAGAGTCCACTAGCATGTCCGAGATAAGCAGTAGATCCTTTTTAGCTCAAAGGGGGCTGACAATTTTAGACTAAAACATAGCAGTCTGAGTGATATAAAGGACCTTAGGTACTTACTGTGCTCTTTGGAGAGATAGATGGAAGACAGAGGAAAGAATCCCTCAGATTAAAATGATATCCTGAGGACCCAGAACACGCAGAGCCAAGGTTCTAGTTTGGTTTCTGTGATAAAACGCACAAGCAACTCGGTTAGGAAAGACTTTACTTAGCTTACACGTCCTAACGACAATCCATTATTAAGGGAAGTCAAGGCAGGAATTCAAGCAGAATCAGAAAGTTGCTTAACGGATTGTTCACCTGTTTTGCTCAGCTCCCTTCTAATACAGTCCAAGTCCACATGACCAGGAATGACACTTCCCACGATGGACTGGACCCTCTCACACCAACAAGCAATAAAGAAAATATCCCCCACTAACTGGTCTGATAGAGACCATTCCCCAATTGAGAGTTCCTCTTCCCAGGTGCCTCTAATTTATATTAAGTTAACAAAAACTAACCAACACAACACTAAGCGTTATTGGATTGTATAGTGACCTAGAAATGGCTTCAAGGCTTTTATTAAAACTTCTTATAAGAGTGATCTCATGTCTAAAAAAGTACCTCACCCCAGTCCTCAGGATGGGAGGGGAGAATAAAATGCAAGGATTGATAAAACAGAGTATTACAGCTAACGTTTCTGAGAACTCACCAAGCATCCACATTGACAACTTCTTTATCTCATGCCATCCTCTCCTCCACTCTAGCAGGAGAATACTTATTTGCTTCGTTTGTGTCCAAAAAAAAAAAAAAAACTGAGGCACAGAAAGGTTAGAAGCTTTACCTTGGCTCCCATAGCTAATGAGTACAGAGCTGAGAGTCAAACACAGCAGTTGAGAGTTCATAGAGAATCTCCAGTGAGCCCTCTCCTGACCCTGCCTTAGCTGCTGACCTGGAGCTCTCGAAAGCCCTTGAGAGCTGATATTGGAATAGAGGTTTTTTGTTCTATGTCATGGAATACATCTTTAGTCTCTTTGCACTTAGCCACACTGTGCTCATTGGTTGCATTTTTAGCTGTATCTAAATCTCACATTGATGTCACAACCCTAGTCTATAACTATACTATAAGAATATTTGTCCATAAGAGCAAAAAATTATAGTCAACACCATGAATATAACCCACAAGGGCCTGTCCTACAAATTAGGTACCAAACTCAAAGCAGGGACACACTGGGACTTTGCTGAAGGAGTGTGATCACCATACTACTCCCTAGAAGGCGCTTCCATGGAGGAGCTACGTTCACATGCACATATGAGAGTTCTTGATCGTGGTAAGAAAAGCAAGCCGTTGAGTACTCACCATGTCCCAGGCACTACAGGGTGATAATCATACCCCAGGCTTTCTTTCAATAAGCCCCCTAATAAACCTCTGAAGCTACTATGACTTGATTTACTAGAGGAACCTGAGGCACAGAAAGACGAGTTAATTTGATCTTAGCAGAGGACACTTCTCTGTGGAACCTAAAGGAAAATAAACTCAGGCAGCCTGGTGGTTCATACCTGTAATCCAGGCATCCAGGTGGCTTTGGCAAGAGGACTGCCATGAATCTGAGACCAATCTGTTTTCATAGTGACCTCTAAGTCATCCTAAGTTACAAAGAAAGGAGAGAAAAGGGGGGGGGGGTGGAGGAAGACTCAAAGATAGTGGGAGATTTGTGGTGCAAAGAAAGCACAGATCTCATATGTAGAGCCAGCATTTGTATCTCCTCCACCCTTGCACTGGGCTATGTGCCTGGAATCCAAGAGCACAGAAGACCCCCTGACAGTCTCCAGTGGCCCTGCCTGCCTAATGCTGTGTCTGTTTATTAGTGAGTCCTCTAGGTCTAATGGGAGTCAAATTTTCCATTAATTAACAATATAAATAAATAAGTGGATAGGAGAGAGAGCTCAATGGTGGCACGGTGCCCAAAAGGCTCTACTAAAAGCAGCCAGTTTGTGCATCGTTCATATTCTTGCTCTCTCTGCAAACCTGCTAGTGCAGCCCTTCACTATGAGGCACACTCAGGGAACTCCAACACCAAGGTCATCCTTCTGTTTTCCGCTAGGTGTTTTTGGATTTTTCTGATTGGTCTTTTGAGACCTTTAATATGCCCCAGTTTGCCCCAAGTCCATGGTACCTCTTCTGCTCATCCACTTTCTTCCCACAGTGCCTCGAAGAAAGAAGACGAGTCATTTCTGCAGATGCAGGGGTCCCCAGAATCACTCATGCTATCATAATATCCTGTTGTTAGACAGTGACTCAGCCAGTAGCTAACATTTGCTCATTGAGGTTTTTCCCTCAGCTAAATCTTGATGTTCTGGAGGTCAAAGTTCTGTTCCTTTTCTTGTACTGAAACAGCATTGCTTGAAGTAAGCGTTTTCCCAGCAGGATGCTGCTATAGAACAAAAGCACATGGTAGAAAGGAGACAAGAAGGAGGCAGAGCAGCAGGGAATCCATTTCATCAACAAGCACACATGTTGTCTGTGGCACGGGGCACTTGACTGGAAACAATAGTGGCAGAGGCCAGGCCTTCCACCCTCAAAGGACAGGAGACAATGCAACAGCAGGCAGTGTTTCATGAAGACAAACTGCATGTCTAGTAGAGGAAGCAAGAAATAGAAAGACTCTAGATACCAATATGGAAGAGGTGTGAAAGCTGGGTGCCCAACTTCTTTCAACTCAAACAACTGGGCTGGACGATTTTTTTTTTTTTTTTTTTTTTTTTTTTTTTTTTTTGGCGAAGTTGCCTAGGCAGAACAAGCTTTTACTTTGCTGTGATTCAGATGGAGACAGTGAAGACAAGAACTTGGTAAGTCCCAACAGGTGGCCCCTTGGTGGCACAGCTCTGATTGATAGACAATCAGAAAGTAGAAACTTGTGGTGGGCCAAGAAATAGAATAGAATCTTTTCAGCTTCCTTGTGAAGGTACAATATTAGCAGTGTCCATAAAATGGATAAATAAGGCCAGAAATTAGAAGTAAAAGACTTGTGACTGAAGACATAAGACCAGATTCCTGACTTCACTTCCTCTAAGAGGAGGTGTTTACTGAAATCATGGTTCCTAAAACTGAGCCAGTCAATAAACAGATGTGGTTTGACTCCAAGAAATGTCTTGAATACTTTTATTAAATGATGATCATGTAACAGGGGTAGGAGGGTACAGATTTTTTGAATCTTAAAATCTTTAAGTTTGGGAACACTCCTTACTTGACCACAGCATACCTTCTGACTATCACAGTGTTTTTCAGGAAGGCAGATAGGAGTGTAAAAAACAGGGAAGAAAATAAAGAGGGCTAGTCAAAAATCCCTGCAAGAGATCTCTGAACAGGAAATCTGTGTGCACATACACATTGCACATTTGAAGTCATAGTGTATATTGGAGTAGTGTATATGTAGTAGATTATTGTCATTGTAAAATGAATACAGTGTAAGAGGTGATCAAGTCTGGGTTTGAAATTTCCCCTCCTACTCTAAGGACTTGGGTTCACTGATGGATACAAGCCAGAACCACCGTAGAAGTTTGAGAGTCAGGTGAGGACACAGAGCCCATCCTGTTCTCAGCCCCACCTCCCATGCTGTCTCAGTTCCAGACTCTACAAGGCACAGGTGAGATTCCCTACAATCCGCTATATCCACTCATCACAGTAGCTCCATGTTATTGCTGTTGCAAATATTGCTGTCCAGTTTTGGATTCTTTGATGTTAGGTTAAACTTCAGAGCCATTATCTTAGTAGTTAGGAGACCAGGGCATGTGAAAGGGCTCCCACAGCATTTGTAGCTTTCTTCTCAATTAAAGTGCAAGTCGTGTCTATTTCATTTTTTTTCTCCCTCTCCATTTCTGGTCGGACTCTACAGAGGTGTCAGGGACTAAGCCAAAATGCTTGACTGTTTAAATGAGAAAGGAGCTACTATTCTTAGCCTAGGACAGGCACTAACAACCTGCCACTCATCCCCCCTCCTTCAGAGAGCAAGCATCTCTCTAATATGGCCCAATTGCATACTGTAATCACTTGGGGTACTTTTTAAAATGTACTGATGTCTGAGGACAGCCCTCTGAGACTCTGGTTTAATTGCTCTGGAGAAAGGTTCTAGTATTCAGCCAGGTTAAGAAAAATTGCTGCAATGTGAGAAAGAAATTATTCATCTATTTCTCCCACCCTCAACAAACAGCTATGATCTTCCAAGTTCTGCTGGAGTTAGAGCCCCAGTTACACTAATGGTTTGCCCACCTTGTGCTTCCTTTATTTTGTTTGAAGATGTTATTTAATGAATATATTTATTGATTGGGGATATACCAAGATATTACAAAACCCAATGTATCCCTCTTTTGACAACAATTAAAAAGAGGACAAAAGCCCCTGGGTTTCAAATATGAATGAATAGCTAGGATTCTGTGAGTTGGTGAACCACTATGACAAATACTTGGCACATGAGATCCAATATTCCCTAACTGTAAGTGGTATCAGCATTACCAGTGCCCTGCTCAGGGCCACATGTAAAACCATATTACTAAGTGTCATCCTCAGAAATTCTGGTTCAATAAGTCTGGAGTGGAGGGCAGGAATACAACATTAAAGCAAGTTGTCTAGACTTGATGTATAGAAGCCAGTTCGGGTAGACCACCAGACAGCTTCTCTCTAAACTAAACAGGTAGAATGCCTTGAATTCTACAGTACTTTTTTTCCTTTAACATGAAAAGTGTGAGTTGTGTTAATAGTGTTTAATGACATTTTCCCAGCATCCCTCCTAAAAGTGTAATAGACCATAGCTTTTGTACACTTAGAGAGAATTTGTGTTTAAAATTATAAGAACGAATTTAGGGCTGAGAAGAGTTAAGACTGTAGACCCCTCAATGAAAATTACTGACTCTAAAGTGTCAGACTGGGAAACAACAATGAGTACCTATTTGAATTAGAAGTGAAGCAGAAGAGAAAAAAGAATCTGAGAAGGACGTGGCACTCTCCATGAGCAGAGGGTCATGAAAGGGTACCCTTGCAAGCCTAGTAAAAGACATCCTTTTTAATCCCTTCTCCTTACTTCTTTGTTAATTCCTCAATGCAAACCACATAAGAGAAGCCTTAGAAGAGACCTAGGGGCTGGGATGATAACTCAGTTGCAGAAGTGGTTGTCTTACACGCATGAGGATCTCAGTTTGATGCCCAGAACCAAGTTTTTTTGTTTTTTGTTTTTTGTTTTTGTAATGTCAAAGGTGGCACATGCTTGCAATCACAGCACTGAGGATGTGGAGATGTGTGAATCCATGGATCTTGCTGACCAGTCATACTTGGTAAGCATCAGACCTATGAGAGAACCTGCCTCAAAAAGCAAGGTGGAGAGTCTCGGCAGGGACAGGATCCTCTCAGCTTCTGAGTGACAACTTGGATCAGCAACCCTCTCTGCACCTTCCCTGCAAGTGGAGAGCCTGCCTCCAGGGAGTGCTTAACCCAAGGACTCACCCATCTACACCTGGGATTTACCAGAGGAGAGCTGATCTCCCAGAAGTAGTGACACAGGATTACAGACCCACAGGAGGAACAAGCTCTAGTCAGAGACAGCAAGAACACCTAACAACCAGAGATCAACAGATAGTGAAAGGCAAATGCAAGAATCCTACCAACAGAAACCAAGACTACTTGGCTTCATCAGAACCTAGTACTCCCACCACAGCAAGTCCTGGATAACCCAAAACACAATAAAAGCAAGATTTGGAACTAAATTAATATCTCACAATGGTGATAGAGAAATTTAAGAAGGACATGAATAACTTCCTTAAAGAAATACAGGAGAACACAGGTAAAGAGCTACAAGCCCTTAAAGAGGAAACAAAAAAATCCCATAAGAATTACAGGAGATCATGAGTAAACAAGTAGAAGTCCTTAAAGAGGAAACACAAAATTCCTTAAGGAATTACAGGAAAACACAAACAAACAGGTGAAGGAATTGAGCAAAACCATCCAGGACCTAAAAATGGAAGTAGAAACAATTAAGAAATCACAAAGAGAGACAACTCTGGAGTTAGAAATCTTAGGAAAGAAGTCAGCATCACCAACAGAATACAAGAGATAGAAGAGAAAATCTCAGGGGCAGAAGATACCATAGAAAACATTGACACAACAGTCAAAGAAAATGCAAAATGCAAAAAGATCCTAACCCAAAACATCCAGGAAATCCAGGACACAATGAGAAGACCAAACCTAAGGATAATAGGTATAGAAGAGAGAGTGAAGACCTCCAATTTAAAGGGTCAGTAAATATCTGCAACAAAATTATAGAAGAAAACTTCACTAACCTAAAGAAAGAGATGCCCATGGACATACAAGAAGCCTATAGAACTCCAAATAGACTGGACCAGAAAAGAAATTCCTCCTGCCACATAATACTCAAAACAACAAATGCACAAAACAAAGAAAGAATACTAAAAGCAGTAAGGGAAAAAGGTCAAGTAACATATAAAGGCAGGCCTCTCAGAATTACACTAGACTTCTCACCAGAGACTATGAAAGCTAGAAGATCCTGGGCAGATGTCATACAGACCCTAAGAGAACACAAATGTCAGCCCAGACACTATACCCAGCAAAACTCTCAATCACCATAGATGGAGAAACCAAAGTATTCCATGACAAAACCAAATTCACACAATATATTTCCACAAATCCAGGGTAATAAATGGAAAACTCCAACACAAGGAGGGGAACTACATCCCTGAAAAAGCAAAAATGTAATCTTCCAACAAAACTAAAAGAAGATAGCCACCTGAACGGAATTCCAGCTCTAACAACAAAAATAACAGGAAGCAACAATTACTTTTCCTTAATATCTATTAATATCAATGGACTCAACTCCCCAATAAAAAGACATAGACTATCAGATTGGGTACATAAACAGGACACAACATTTTGCTGCATACAAGAAATCCACCTCAGTGACAAAGACAGACACTACCTCAGAATAAAAGGATGGAAAACAATTCTCCAAGCCAATGGTCCCAAGAAAAAAGCTGCAGTAGCCATTCTAATATCAAATAAAATCGACTTTCACCCTAAAGTGATCAAAAAAGATAAGGAGGGACACTTCAAATTCATCAAAGGTATGATCTACCAAGATGAATTCTCAATTCTGAACCTCTATGCTCCAAATCAAAGGGCAGCTATATTCATAAAAGAAACTTTACTAAAGCTCAAAGCACACATTACACCTCACACAATACAAGTGGGAGATTTCAACACCACACTCTCTCAAATGGATAGATCATGGAAACAGAAACTAAACCAGGACACATTGAGACTAACAGAAGTTATGAAACAGATGGATTTAACAGATATCTATAGAACTTTTATCCTAAAACAAAAGGATATAACTTCTTCTCACACTTCATAGTACCTTCTCCAAAATTGACTATAAATTGGTCACAAATCAGGCCTCGACAGATACAAGAAGATTGAAATAATTCCTTGTATCTTATCAGATCACCATGGACTAAGGCTGCTCCTCAATAACAACATAAACAATAGAATGCCCACATACACATGGAAGCTTAACAACACTCTACTCAATGATAATTTGGTCAAGGAAGAAATAAAGAAAGAAATTAAAGACTTTCTAGAGTTTAATGAAGCCACAACATACCCCAACTTATGGGACACAATCAAAGCAGTTCTAAGAGGAAAACTCATAGCTTTAAGTGCCTACAAAAAGAAACTGGAGAGAGCATATACCAGCAATTTGACAGCACACCTGAAAGCTCTAGAACAAAAAGAAGCAAATTCATCCAAAAGAGGGTCAAAGGCAGGAAATAAACTCAGGGCTGAAATCAACCAAATAGAAACAAAAAGAACTATACAAAGAATCAACCAAACCAGGAGCTGGTTCTTGGAGAAAATCAACAAAATAGATAAACCCTTAGTGAGACTAACTAGAGGGCACAGAGACAGTATCCTAATTAACAAGATCAGAAATGAAAAGGGAGACACAACAACATAACTGAGGAAATCCAAAAAAATCATGAGATCCTACTACAAAAGTCTATACTCAACAAAACTGGAAAACCTGGATGAAATGGACAATTTTCTAGACAGATACCAGGTACCAAAGTTAAATCAAGATGAGATCAACGATCTAAACAGTCTCATATCTGCTAATGAAATAGAAACAGTCAATAATACTCTCCCAACCAAAAAAAGCCCAGGACCAGATGGGTTTAGTGCAGAGTTTCATCAAACCTTCAAAGAAGACCTAATACCAATACTCCTGAAACTATTCCACAAAATAGAAACTGAAGGCACTCTACCCAATTCGTTCTATGAAGCCACAATTACTCTTATACCTAAACCACACAAAGACCTAATGAAGAAAGAAAACTTCAGACCAATTTCCCTTATGAAAATTGATGCAAAAATACTCAATAAAATTCTTGCGAACCGAATCCAAGAACACATCAAAACGATCATCCACCATGATCAAGTAGCCTTCATCCCAGGGATGCAGGGATGGTTCAATATATGGAAATCCATAAACATAATTCACTACATAAAAAAACTCAAAGAAAAAACCATATGATCATCTCATTAGATGCTGAGAAAGCATTTGACAAAATCCAACATCCCTTCATGATAAAAAGTCTTAGAAAGATCAGGAATTCAAGGCCCATACTTAAACATAGTAAAAGCAATATACAGAAAACCAGTAGTCAACATCAAACTAAATGGAGAGAGACTTGAAGCAATCCCACTAAAATCAGGGACTAGACAAAGCTGCCCACTTTCTCCCTACCTATTCAATATTGTACTTGAAGTCCTAACCAGAGAAATTAGGCAACAAAAGGAGATCAAAGGGATACAAATTGGAAAGGAAGAAGTCAAATTACCACTATTTGCTGATGATATGATAGTATACTTAAGTGACCTCAAAAATTCAACAGAGAGCTCCTAAACCTGATAAACAACTTCAACAAAGTAGCTGGATATAAAATTAACTCAAGCAAATCAGTGGCCTTCCTCTACACAAAGGATAAACAGGCAGAGAAAGAAATTAGGGAAACAACACCCTTCACAATAGTTACAAATAATATAAAAAAAGTTGGTGTAACTCTAACTAAGCAAGTAAAAGATCTGTTTGACAAGAACTTCAAGTCTCTGAAGAAGGAAACTGAAGAAGATCTCAGAAGATGGAAAGATCTCCCATGCTCATGGATTGGCAGGATTAATACAGTAAAAATGGCCATCTTACCAAGCCAATCTACAAATTCAATGCAATGCCCATCAAAATTCCAACATCTCTTCACAGACTTAGAAAAAGCAATTAGCAAATTCATCTGGAATGACAAAAAACTCAGGATAGCCAAAACTATTCTCAACAATAAAGGAACCTCTGGTGGAATCACAATCCCGGACCTTAAGCTGTACAACAGAGCAATTGTGATAAAAACTGCATGGTATTGGTACAGTGAGAGGCAGGTAGATCAATGGAACAGAATCGAAGACCCAGAAATGAACCCACACACCTATGGTCACTTGATCTTTGACAAAGGAGCTAAAAACCATAAAGTGGAAAATAGCATTTTCAACAAATGGTGCTGGCTTAATTGGTGGTTAGCATGTAGAAAAATGCAAATTGATCAATTCCTATCTTCTTCTACATAGCTCAAGTCCAAGTGGATCAGGGACCTCTACATCAAACCAGATACATTGAAACTAATAGAAAATAAAGTGGGGAAGAACCTTGAGCAAATAGGCAAAGGGGAAATTTTCCTGAAGAGGACGTCAATAGCTTATGCTCTAAGATCAGGAATTGACAAATGGGACCTCATAAAGTTGCAAAGCTTCTGTAAGGCAAAAGACACTGTCAATAGGACAAAACAGCAACCAACAAATTGGGAAAAGATCTTTACCAATCCAATATCTGATAGAGGGCTAATATCCAATGTATACAAAGAACTCAAGAACTTGGACTCCAGAGAACCAAATAACCCTATTAAAAAATGGAGTACAGAGCTAAACAAAGAATTCTCAACTGATGAACACCGAATGACTCAGAAGCACCTAAAGAAATGTTCAACATTCTTAGTTATCAGAGAAATGCAAATCAAAACAACTCTGAGATTCCACCTCACACCAGTCAGAATGGCTAGGACAAAAAACTCAGGTGACAGCAGATGCTGGAGAGGTTGTGGAAAACGAGGAACACTACTTCACTGCTGGTGGGATTGCAAGCTGGTACAACCACTATGGAAATCAGTTTGGTGGTTCCTCCAGAAATTGGACATAGTACTACCAGAGGACCCAGCTGTACCACTCCTGGGCATATATCTAGAAGATGCTCCAACGTGTAATAAGGACACATACTCCACCATGTTCATAGCAGCCTTATTTATAATAGCCAGAAACTGGAAACAACCCAGATGTCCCTCAACAGAGTAATGGATACAGAAATTGTGGTACATCTACACAATGGAGTACTACTCAACTATTAAAAACAATGAATTTATGAAATTCTTGGGGAATGGATGGATCTAGAGAATATCATCCTGAGTGAGGTAACCCAATCACAAAAGAACACACACAGTATGCACTCTCTAATTAGTGGTTATTAGCCCAGAAGTTCAGAATACAAGAAGAACAACCCACAAGCCACAAGAAACTCAAGAAGAAGGAAGACCAAAATGTGGACATTTAATTCCTTCTTGAAAGGGGGAACAAAATACCCACAGAAGGAGTTGTAGAGACTAACTATGGAGCAGAGACTGAAGGAAGGACAAGCCAGCCTAATATAGCTATCTCCTGAGAGGCTCTGACAATACCTGACTAATACAGATGTAGAGGCTCACAGCCATCCATTGAACTGAGTACAGGGTCCCCAAGGAAGGAGTTAGAGAAAGGACCAAAGGAGCTGAAGAGTTTGCAGCCCCTTAGGACGAACAACAATATGAACTAACTAGTACCCTCAGAGCTCCCAGGGACTCAACCACCAACCAAGGACTATACATGGTGGGACTGATTGTTCTGGCAGCCATGTGTATAGTAGAGGATTGCACAGTTGATCATCAATGGGAGAAGAGGCCCTTGGCCCTGTGAAGGTTCTGTGCCCCAGTGTAGAAGAATGCCAGGGCCAATAAGTGGGAGAGGGTGAGTTGGCAAGCATGGGGAGGGTGGAGGCAACAGGGGTTTGTTCTTTTTGTTTTTATTTGTTTGTTTGTTTGTTTGTTTTTTGGAGGGGATACTGGGAAAGGAGAAATCATATGACGTGTAAATAAAGAAAATATCTAATAAAAAAAAAAAAAAAGCAAAGTGGACCATGTATCAGAAATGTCAACTGAGGTTGTCCTGTGACTTCTATGTATACGTGAACACATGAATGCAGCATATGCACAGAGACACACACACACATTGTGTCTGTATCTGTGTGGAGGAGAGGAGGTATAAGGTAGAAAAGAACTCCCATAAGAAACAATATTCTTGTATTCAATGAGAATTTGACATTGAGATAGAAAAATATCAAAGAGAAAGTAAGATCCACTCCATGTTCCATCTCAGAACACTGAGACCCCAAGCCTTAGGCAGGAACTGCCCCCCACCTCTAAAATTATACAAACCTTAAAGTCAGAGTAGTCCAGAAAGTCAGAGCAGTATCTGCCATGAGGGTGTAAATGGGGCTCTGCCACCTTGGTCACATAGCTCCCTTGTCAATTCAGTCTGTCCCTCTGTTGCCTTCTGCCTACAGAATTTCTGAAAATGGGCCTAGTGAGTCTAGTCCATGGGCTAGAGTTCCACATGAAAGCAGTGAGGCTAGAGTAGGAGGGGATAGTGAGTGTACTTGTCACCAAATCTCTTTAGTCTCACCTTGCTTCTTAGATGTCATGCAAGGACAGACGTGGCATCTCAGTCCATCCTCAACCCTGCCCTAAGGAGCAGGATCATCACTCACGCTTTACAGATGAGGAAATCAAACTTGAAGGAATAGTTTAAGCAATCCAACCTGGAGACGTCAAAATCAAGCCATCTTCCTTTATAAAGAAAAGTCAGTGTCATTTCCACTGCACCCTTACTCCCATTGGCCTCAAGCTTTGGGTTTTGATCCAATGAAACTAGAATGGTATCCTGTATTCCATCCATTTTTAGAGTATAGAAGAGCCATTTGTGCTATAATTATTAAGAATCATAATAAACTTGGGAGACAGATGTATCAGAAGCCATCTTTTATCACTTCCAGGTTTCCGTTCTAACTTCACCTTCACAAACAGCCCATTCCTGTTCCCTGTCTTCTATTCTGAATAATTCCCTAGCAACATTCCCATGCTGATGGATTGTATCTGGAGTTATTCATAAATACAAGAATAATTGTTATATTCAACAGGTATTGAACACTTACATCAGCAAAGCAACTAAGTGTTAAAGATAGAGCACAGTAAATACAGGTGCTTGCTGCTCAATAAGACAAGCCAGATGATCTAGGTTGAACCGTTGAAATACACATAAGGTAGAAGAGAATTGACTCCACAAAGTTGTCTTCTTGTGTTTGCTTACATGAATATCATGATGTGCACACATGCACACACAATTAGTAATAATAATAATAATAATAATAATAATAATAATACAAAAATTATTAAGCTTTTTATAAACACTGTCTCCTTTTAACAAATCTTAAAGATCAGTTGGATTGAGATTTCTATTTCACTCTTGATTAAACCGAGGCACAGTGTTTCTGTCACCCGAGTTCTCACAGCAAATTAGTGGTCATTCTGGAGATCCAGACCTATGTCAAACTTGAGAGCTGACCTGCCTACACCAATTTAGATGAGTTGATGAAACCCTGAAGTTCTCAAGGAAGAGCTTTCAAAAGTAGCAAATGGCCCACAACAGAGTTCTACAAAAGGAATAAGCATGAGATTACAGCATTAAGAACTAATTAGACAGTAGGCCTGTTCTTAGATTTCATGAGAAACAAAGAATATATCAGAAGCTCATGGAGTACTACTCAGATATTAAAAACAATGAATTCATGAAATTCTTAGGCAAATGGATAGAACTAGGAAACATCATCCTGAGTGAGATAACCCAATCACAAAAGAACACACATGGTATGCACTCACTGATAAGTGGATACTAGCCCAAAAGCTCCAAATAGCAATTTGGACACAATTCACAGACCACATGAAGCTCAATAAGAAGGAAGTTCAAAGTGTGGGTGCTTCGGTCCTTCTTAAAAGGAGAATAAAATACTCACAGGAGCAAATATGGAGGTAAAGTGTAGATCAGAGACTAAAGGAAAGGCTACCCAGAGACTGTCCCATCCGGGGATTTATCCCATATGCAGTTACCAAATCCAGACACTATTGTGGATGCCAAGAGGTAAATGCTGAAAGGAGACTGATTTGGCCATCTCCTGAGAGGCCCTGCCACAGCCCTATAAATACAGAGGTGGATTTTAGGAGCCAACCATGTGGGTTCCCTAAGAGAGGAGTTAGAGAAGGGACTGAAGGAGTTGAAGTGGTTTACAACCCCATGGGAAGAACAACAATATCAACCAACCAGACCCCCTAGAACTCCCAGGGACTAAGCCATCAACAAAGGAGTACACATGGCTCCAGCTGCATATGTAGCAGAGGATGGCCTTGTCATGCACCAATGGAAGGAGAGGTCCTTGGTCCTATGAAGGCTCCATAGATGCCCCAATGTAGGGGAATCGAGGGCAGGGAGGTGGGAGTGGGTGGGTGAGTGGAGGAACACCCTCATAGAAGCAGGGGGAGGGAGGATGTGATAGGGTGTTTCCAGGAGGGAGGGAAACCAGGAAAGGGGACAACATTTGAAATGTAAATAAAGAAAATAGCCAATTTAAAAAAAAAAAGAAGGAACAGAGGCCATTAAAAGAAAAGCAATCATATCAGAGAGTATACAAGAATTTTATATTTTGTAGCACCCTCTACTTTATGAATTTGGTAATAAAAGATCAAACATAAAAATTTACAGTAAAATGTCAGAGGTAGGCCTAATACCAAGATAAAGGTCTCTTTAGACAAGAAATGTGACAAAAATACAAAATGATGAGTGAGAATAAAGCCACAGCTTGCTGGATGCTGGATCTGTACACAGAGAATCATAGGAGTCCGTGGTGTAGACGTAGACAGGATGGGCACTTATTGCCTTAGGTCACACTAGCAAGGAGACTCCCCTGTGCAAACTATATGCCTGGAGTGGCCAGAAGAGTAAGAATGTTCTCCCCACCAAACGTTGGACCCAGTAGCTTATGACATGGTGATTTGATCAGCCATGTCCTCCAGAATAAGAGATAGAAGTCATTTTAATCTCAGCTTCCAGGATCAAGATGGAGTAAAATGTCAAAGCCAGTTAACAACGTGAATGAAGGAATATATATATATATATATATATATATATATATATATGTATATACTAGAAGAATTGACTATGTTTAGAGAACTCAAAGAAACTGTCAGGAGAAATTAATAAAGTCACCATTTCCATTTTTGAAGTTCTAAAAATTGTAAGACCAGAAAAGGAAAAAAAAAAATCCCAACTTAAAACCTTGCAAATAAGATTTTATTGGATAAACATGTAAAGAGAAAGTTCATGCACTGAAAAAAGCTATACTGAGAAATTCACTCAAATGTTATCACAAAACTAGTGAAAGTATGATACAAGGCAGTTAAGTGTATAAAAAAGAATGAAAGATTTCTAACAGAATGAGAAATGTATCAACAGAAGAGAACAAAAGTGATTAGAACTAAAGATTTTTCCAAACCTTCTGTGAGTCTCATCTCATCAAACTTATCTCTGATACCTGCATAGGAAAGGGAGTGCAAATCTATATCTGTCCTTTTTAGTGAATTTTCCAACATCGTAAGGAAAGGGGAGGAGAAAGCTCTTGAGAGCTACACAAAGAAAAGTCATATTATTTAAAAAGCAAAAGTACCTGTAATGACAACTGACTTCTCAGCAGCAGCAAAGAGGACAGGTGGTGATGGAGTTATGGCAATACTGAGAGAGAAAAATATACATCGTTAAGAATATGAACCAAAACAAGGTTATTTTCCATTACAAAAATATGTTATATCACTCACTACCAAGAACCACAAAAGGGCACACGTCAACAACAAAAAAAGGGAATTTAGAGAATCTTTATAATACGAGTTATAAAAAGGCCAACAAATTTGACACTGTAGACCATAAAAATTGATAACATTTCATATGTTTTAAAAGAAGGAAGCTGCCATGCAGTGGTGGCGCACACCTATAATCCCAGCACTTGGGAGGCAGAGGCAGGTGGATTTCTGAGTTCGAGGCCAGCC